>RJWM01018731.1:0-14555 GCA_004363535.1 Dasyprocta punctata
TCATAAATAAGACAGTTAAAAAAAAACCGTATTGCTAAATACAATAGCTATTGAAAAAGAAAAGTTAATATACCTGAATTGATGAATCTTACATGTCTATATCTGTCAATATCCCCAACCCCTAGGAAGGTAATGATATGCAATATTGTAACTACTGCCAAACTTCAACCACCTCAGTGTGTAAACCTACAATGTTACCTTATCAGATCTGTTGTTGTTTGTCTGTCTTTTTTGACTTTTATTTCTAGCTTCTGTATCTATTTTCTCTTAAATAAAAAATAAATAAATAAAAAAAGAAAAGATTAACAGCCAGGTGTGGTGGCCCACGCCTATAATCCCAGCACTTGGGAGGCTGAGGTAGGAGGATTGTTGTAAATTCAAAACCAGCCTAGGCTACAAAATGAGGTAAAGGCCAGCCTGAACTGCATAGCAACACCTGTCTCAAAAAGACCAAAACAAACCAAAAGGTTTATAGAAATCCCTAGAGCCTGGATGTGTAGCACTTCTGATACTAAGTTTGTGTGTTCATTTGCATGTGCACACATATGTATATGTGTGTAAGTGTGGGTGAATCCAAGGCATTTTTTATTTTTATTTTTGAGGCAGGGTCTCACCAAGTCACAGAGTTGCCCAGGTTGGCTGGACTTGTAATACTCCTGCTGCAGATTCTCAAAAGTCCTGGGATTACAGGCACAGGCTGATACAGAAGTCGTGCTACTATGAAATGAAAAGAAGTCAAGGACTCTTTACTGCCTAATGAACTCACCGCAATCATACTGGATAAGTCTCAGGTCAGGGAACTGGGTGCGCATGTTACACACGATACGGTGCAAAGGACGAGCCCGGGGCCACAGTTCACAGGCCAATTGCTCCTGGAAGGCTGCCTGCCTCGGGGCCAGCCAAGGAGGAGGGTGACAGGCATGCAGGGATGGGGGAGGTGCCTCCACAGGAGGCATGACAAAGATGAACCTGTGAAAGGAAAAAGGTAAGTGGTATAAAAGGACTCTGAAACACCCAGTAGTTAGCATCTTCACCAGCCTTAAGCACTACATCCACTCTGAGGCCCCAAGACCCGATCCCCATTAGCACTTAGCCTGCCAACCTCTCAATGATTTCTGACAGCTGGTCTAGTCGCTGCTGTGGTAACAGTACAGCCCGTTGGGCAGCCTCTGTATAAGTCCAAAAAGTGGGGTGGCTGGGGCCAGGAGAACGAGGGCCGATGGGGCTGGCAACAGGTTGGGGCAGGGTACAGAAATCCAGGACTTCAGTCCCATACATGGGTGCCAGGGCCCCATGAGCCTCACTAAGTTGAAAAATCCTTTCCAGGCGTTCAGACCGCTGCTGCTTCCTTTTTTCCTCCAGAGAGTCCTAAAGATGAGAGAGCATCACACAGAAAATAATCACTTCCAAGAGTTCACATCAAAACATTCATTACAGAAAATTGGACAAGACTTCACAGATGAAAACTAACACAGTCTATGAAAATCATAAGCCGGGCATGGTGGTGCATGCCTGGAGTCCCAGTATTTGGGAGGCTGAGGCAGAAGGATTGCTGTGAGTTGGAGACCAGCCTGGGCTACAAAGTGAGTTCAAGGCCAGCCTGAACTACATAGCAAGACTGTTTCAAAATCAATCAGTCAATCAATAAAAATAAAGCTGGGCGTGGTGGCACACGCCTTTAATCCCAGCACTTCAGAGGCTGAGGTAGTTGGAGCGTTGTGAGTTAGAGGCTGGCTTGGGCTAAAACAGGAGCACAAGGCTGGCCTGAGCTACACAGTGCGACCCTGCCTCGAAAAACTAGGGCCGGGAGTTTGGCTCAGCGGCTTAAGTGCCTGCTTTGTAGGCGCAAGGTTGTGAGTTCAATCCCCAGTGCCACACACACACACACACACACAAAATAATAAATAAATAAATAAATAAATAAAATAAACGCCATGACACTCTGGAGGCTGAGACAAGAGGAACACAAATTTGATCCTAACCTGGGTTACATAGTAAGTTTAAGGCTAGACCTTACAATATAAGAAGACATCTCAAAAAACAAAGAATCCATAAGATCCAAAACATATGATTTTTGTACTACTTTCAAGCTCTAATAAGAACTATTCCTTTTACAATGTTAAATGAACTCTCTACAAAAAAAAAAAACCCAAAACACTGATTTTCCCTTGTTAAATGAACTCTCTACAAAAAAAACAAAAAACAAAACAAAAAAAAAAAAAAACACTGATTTTCCCTTGTATGCTACCAACACAGAATACTTGAATATTCAAAATTTAAGATCTGTATATCTAACAGTTCATAGCATGGACAATTTCTGATAATCTTAGCATGTAAGACTCAACTCCAAGACAGCTGTGGTGATGCATGCCAGTAATCCCAGCCCTTGGGAGGCCCAGGCAGGAGGATCACTGGGAGTTAGAAGCACCCTGGGCTACATAGTGAGTTCAAAGCCAGACAGAACTGCATAGCATCTCAAAAACAAAACAAGACAAAACAAAACAGATGCAACTCCAGTGCTCACTTCTGCAGCACATATACTTAAAAAAAAAATTTCACCTCCAGAAATCTAACATTTTATGATGGATTCAAAACAGTTACTTGAAGCCTTCCTCAGTCCGGGATTTTTGACCAATTGTATAACGCTTACCTAATGTGTTTGAGTCTGGGTTTGATCCCGAGCACTACGAAAACAAAACAAGCTGGGCACAAAGGCACACACCTATGAGGCAGGAGGATGGCAAATTCGAATACTAGCTGGGCAATTTAATGAAACTAGTACCGCAAAATTCTAAAAAACTAAGTAAGTAAAGGCTGGAAATGGGGTTAGGGAAATAGCTCAGAGGCACAGTACCTGCCTGGCAAGCACAAAGTCCTGACTTTGAGTCTCCATACCAAAAAATAAATAAATAAATAAATAAAGACAAAAATAAATAAATAAGTAAATAAAATCTGGTGAGTTAGCTCAGTGCAAAGGTCTTTGGTTCAATCCACAGTACAGCCAAAAACAAATAAAACAAAAGGCTACTTGGCATGCTTGTAGAGTTTATATCTGCATAATTATTTAGTGTTTTCTGCTAGCCCAAAATAACATGAACATTAATTACTGCAACTGCTCAGTATATGGCAAAGTATGTTCTCAACAAATATATCCAGTAATAGAATAAAAAAAATGAAGAAAACCAGAACCTAGGAGTCTGTCATGCAAAAAGCCATGTCCCAAATCTCCCTATCTCAGTGCTACCTTAAGCTTTATCTGCTGGCCTAGGGTGTTGTGAGGAAAGGGAGTTTCCTAACCAGAGTGCAAAATCAACAAGCCAGGTCTCTACAGTAGCAAAATAAGATATTTGTAAATCGCATATCTGAAACAGACTTGCAACCACAGTATGCAAAAAATTCTTACAACTCGATAGTTAAAAATACTCCATTTATGGGACCACGGGTGTAGCTCAATAGTGCAGTGCCTGTCTGGCAAGCACAAGGTCCCAAGTTAAGGTCCCAGAATGCACCATAAAAAAAAACAAAATTAAATTAAAAAGTACTCCATTTAAAAAACAAGTATTGGTGTGGGAATTTAGCTCAGTGGCACTAGTGCTTGCCTGGCAAGTGCAGGGTCATGAGTTCAATCCCTGGTACCAAAATAAATAAAAATAAAAATGAAAAACAAGTATTCCAACGTACACTTCAATGATATACTAATGGCCAAACCCTGCATGAAAAGATGTTCAATAATATTTGCTAACAGGGAAATGCACATCAAAAGCAGGCATAGTACATAGTGCGACCCTGCCTCAAAAAACCAGGGCCGGGGCTTTGGCTCAGTGCCTTAAGCGCCTGCCCTGGCAGGCGCGAGGTTGTGAGTTCAATCCCCAGTGCCGCAAAAAAAAAAAAAAAAAAGCAGGCATAGTGGAATATGTCTATAATCCCAGCAACTCAGAAGGCTGAAGCAGGAGAATCTCAACTTCAAGTCTAGCCTGATCAACTTAGTAAGACCCTGAAAAGAATTTTTAAAAAGGTAGGGATATGGCTCTGTGATACAGCATCTGTGGTTTTAATCTCCAGTACTGTAAATAAATACAATGAATAATAAATGATAAGCATATAATGATAATAAGGACTGGGAGTGTAACTGTGTAGCAGGCCACTTGCCTAGCATGCAGAAAGCCATGTATTCAAGCCCCAATACAACAAGGCAAAAAAAAAAAGTAGATGTAGCTGAGTAGAGCAACTGTCTAGCATGTGCAAAGCCCTGGGTTCAATATCTAGTACTGGCAAGGGATGGTGCTACACAATGAGATTCTACTTCAAACCCACTATGATGGCTGTAATTAAAAGAATATCAAGTACTGGCAAAAATGTGGTGTAAGTGATTTACCACAGATTTCTGGTAAGACTTCTGTAGCGAGGATTCTTTCTTGGGCAATGGAAAAGTTCTAAAACTCATTATGGTAGACAGGTACTGTGCCCCATACCTGTGATCCCAGAACTTGGGAGGCTGAGGCAGGATTGCCATAAGTTCAAAGCCAGCCTGGGCCACACAGTGAGTTCAAGGGCAGGGGCTGAGGGTGTAGCTCAGTGGCACTGCGCCTGCTTGGTAAGTGCAAGGTCCTGAGTTCAATTCCCAGTAACAAAAACAAAAAAAAAAAAACAGAGTTCAAGGGCAAGCTAAACTACTTATCCCCCCCCTAGTCATTGTAGTGACAGTTTCACAATCCCATGAATATACTAAAAAGCTACTGGGCACAATGGCAAATTCTTTTAATCCTAGCTACTCAAGAGGTTGAGATAGGAAGACTGAAAGTTCAAGGCCAGCTTGAGCAACTTATGAAGACCTTGTCTTTAATTTAAAAAAACAAAACAAAAAAAAAGGCTGGGAATGTAGTTTAGTGTGATGCCCTTGGGTTCAATTTCCAGTACACAGAGACAGGAATGGAAGAAGAGGAGCGGAATAGGACAAAAGAACAGGAGGGGAGGGAAGGAAAGGAGAGAAGAGAGAAGAGAAACAAAACTAAACATCTATCAAATTAGCCAGGTGTGGTGGTGGGCACCCGTAATCCCAGCACTCAGGAGCCTGAGGCATGAGGACTATTGTCAGTTCAAGGCCAGCTTGGGCTACAAAGTGAGTTCAAGGCCAACCTGACCTCCATAGGGAAACCCTATCTCAAAAAGACAAAAACAACAACAACAAAAAAAATCCTAACCAACCAACCAACCAACCCTATAGAATTGGGAGAAGGGAGGGAGGACAGTGCTGGTGCTCAAACTCAGGACCTTGGGCATGCTAGGCAGGCACTCTTACCACTGAGCTACATCACTAAGTCTCCTAATGTAAGTATACACTAGAAAGTAGTAAGATAAATTAGGTGATGTTCATCTCAAACCGGTTGAAGAAAAATTCAGGGCTGGGCGTGGTGGTGCATGCCTTTGATCCCAGCACTTGGGAGGCTGAGGTAGGAGGAGCATTATGAGTTTCAGGCTAGCTTGGACTACAACGCGAATAAAAGACCAGCCTGAGCTACACAGTGTGACTCTGTCTCAAAAAACTAGGGCCATAAGCCGGGCGTGGTGGCGCACGCCTTTAATCCCAGCACTCGGGAGGCTGAGGTAGGCGGAGCGTTGTGAGTTCAAGGCCGGCTTGGGCTACAACGCGAGCGCAAGGCCGGCCTGAGCTACATAGTGCGACCCTGCCTCAAAAAACCAGGGCCGGGAGTTTGGCTCAGTGGCTTAAGCGCCTTCCCTGGCAGGCGCAAGGCTGAGTTCAATTCCCGGTGCAGCAAACAAACAAAAAAAAAAAAAACTAGGGCCATAGCCAGGTGTGGTGGCACATGCCTTTAATCCCAGCATTTGGGAGGCTGAGGTAGGAGGAGCATTGTGAGTCCCGAGGCCGGCTTGGGCTACAACGCGATCACAAGGCTGGCCTGAGCTACAAAGTGTGACCCTGCCTCAAAAAAATAGTGCCAGGAGTTTGGCTCCATGACTTTAGCGCCTGTCTGGCAGGTGTTAAGTTGTGAATTCGATCCCCGGTGCCACAAAAAAAAAAAAAAAAAAAAAAAAAAAAAAAAAAAAAAACAACTAGGGCCAAGAGTTTAAGTTTGGCTCAGTGACTTAAGCGCCTAGCAGATGCGAGGCTGTGAGTTCAATCCCCAGTGCCACACACACACACAAAACAAACGAGTGGCTAAGCTTTACCCACAGAACTAAATATATAGTATAGAAGAAAACATGGGTGTCAGAAAGCTCACAAAGAAACAAAGGAGATTTCATTTTGTTTGTGGCTGTTGTTTGGATTTTTGAAAGAGGATCTTGGTACATAGCGAAGACTGGCCTTGAACTTGCTGCTATGTAGCCCAGGTTGGCCTCAAACATGAGTTCCTCCTGCCTCATGTTCCCAAGTGCTGGGGTTACAAGTATGGACTACCAAGCCTGGTGAAAAGTTCCTTTATTGCCCATTTATCACCAATGGAGATTAAAAGAAACCTAGAAGAAATGTATTAGCCGGGGCAACACATGCTTGTCATCTCAGTTCTTACAAAGCCGAGGTAGGATAGTTAAGTTTGAGACCAGCCTGGACTATATAGCAAGACTCTGCGCCTGCCTGCTAAAAAAAAAAAATTTTGTTGTTGTTGTTGTTGTTGTTGTCTTTTTTTTTTTGAGACAGGGTCTCCCTGCAGTGTAGACTGGTCTTGAGCTCACTTTGTAGCCCAGGTTGGTCTCCAACTTGCAACAATCCCCCAGCCTCAACTTTCTGAATGCTGGGATTACAGGAGTTAGTCACCATACCCAGCTCAAAAAACACTTTAAAAACAAAAGAATACAGACATGACTACCAAAGTTAGAGACCCATGAATTACAGGGAATCATATTTTGATGGTGATACCCATCCTTAAAAATTCAAATAATTTGATGATAGTGAAGGTGTTAGCAAATGAACTACTACTATGTATGAAGACGGCCTCTTCTGTGCTCTCAAGAACTGTGTAACCAGCCGGGCGTGGTGGTGCACGCCTTTAATCCCAGCACTCAGGAGGCTGAGGTAGGAGGAGCATTGTGAGTTCAAGGCTGGCTTGGCCTACAGCGAGCTCAAGGCTGGCCAGAGCTACATAGTGCGACCCTGCTCAAAATACTAGGACCAGGAGTTTGGCTCAGTGGCTTAAGCGCCTATCTGACAGGCACGAGGTTGTGAGTTCAATCCCTGAACTGTGTAACCTTCACAGCCAGATAAGGTGACCCACACTTGTAATGCCAACACTCTGAGGCAGGAGGTTCATAGTTTGAACCCACTGAAGGAAACTTAGTGACTTAGCAAAACTGTGACACAAAACTTAAAAAAATAAAAAGGGCTAGAGATGTAGCTCACTGCAAAGGGTTCAATCCCCAGTGGACTAATTCATCCATAAAAAGGGGCAACTATATATACACTAACACTAATGCCAGTGATCAATACTTTTAAACCAGGTGTGATGGCGCACACTTGTCAGTTCAAGGCCAGCCTGAACTACATAGCAAAACCGTCTCAAAAAAGTGAAACAGTCAGTACGGTGGCATGGTAATCCCAGCACTAAGTAGGCTGAGGCAGGAGGATCACTGTGAGTTGGAGGTCAGCCTGGACTACAAAGTGAGTTCAAGGACAGTCTGAATTCCATAGCAAAACCCTGTCTCAAAAAGACAAAAAAATAAAATTAAATAAAAGCACATTTGAGGAGACAGGCAAAGTAGAGCATGCCCATGGTCCCAGCTACTAGGGAGGATGAGGAAGGAGAATCATTTGCTAAGGACTTCAAGGCCAGCCCAGATAAGACAGTGAGACTCTGCCTCCAAAAAAACTAATCAACAAAAACAAAAACACTTGGGTCACTGATACAGCTCAGTAACACAAGCGCCTGCCTGGAAAGCACAAAATCCTGAGTCTGATTCCTGGTCCAAAAAAACCAAAAGGTACCAAAAACACCTCAGTACATAAATAAAAGCTACTTGAGGGGTTGGGGTAAGGGTGGTTGTTCAGTGGTACAGCATTTACCTAGAATGCACAAAGCTCTGGGTTTAACCCCTAGCAAGACCAAATAAAAAAGGTAAAATCTCCAGTGTTAGGAGTACACACTTACTTAACATACATGTGGCCCTAGGTTCAATTCACAGCACCAAAACAAGAAAAATCATACTACATTTGATTTTATTTACCCCTCTGAAAAAGGCAAGACATGGATTAACACTCTCATTTTACAGATGAGGCCCCAGGGAAAAGAAAAAACTTTAAATATCAAATACTGTGGTACCTCGGTTCACAAATTTAAGTCATTCCAGGATTCTGAAAAAGATGCTCCACCCAGGTGGCCAGACTACTCTGAACATACCTGATCTCATCTGGTAGAGATGGCCATGTTCATGTTTGTGTGGGAAAGATAGTCCCAGTTGTACTGGTCATCCAATGCAGGGTTTGCAAACAAAAAACTTTGCCAAACACATCTGTGTACCAAATTGTTCACCAGAAAGTGTTCATCAATCAAGGTACCACTGTAGTTGGTCTGCAAAAGGGATGTTATTCTGTGCCATCCACTATCCCAACACTCGAGACCCAATGACTTGTCCTTGTTTCTTTGAGCAAATCAAACTTACCAGATAGAAAGGGGAACGTGGTGGTGGTGGGGGCTGGCGTCGAGGCCGGGGGCCACTGAACGAGGTAGCAGTGGAGGGTGGGCTGGGGGGACCAGAGCGCAATGTCAGTGTCTCAGGCTCATCCTTAGGAACAGATTGCCGGTTTACCATGGTGACAGGCAGGGAAGCAGTGCCAGATGCCGAAACCACAAGGGAAGGTGACTGGGAAGCTGCGGCCTGTGTTGAGGCTGGTGCCAGTGCCAAGGTCTGAGCTGCAGATGGGCCCAGGGTGGGCAGAGGAACTTGGGCCGGGCTCAAAGTCAGTGTATGCACTGAAGCTGGGGCCAGGAGTGAAGCAGATGACGATGCTGGAGCCAAAGTCAGAGTGTGAGCTGAGCCAGGGCCCATAGGAGAAGCTGGAGCCAGAGAAGGTGCTGGAGCCAGAGACAGCGTCTGAGTTGGACCCAGTGGTGCTCCTGATGCCAAAGACAGTGTCTGGCCTGGAGTTGGTACCAGAGATGATGATGGAGTCAATGATAATGTCTGAGTTGGAAAGGACCCCTGAGGGTTCCCAGTTCCCAGAGAATGTGTATGAGATGGAGACGAGCCACCAAGAGTAGGCGCTAAAGCTGGGGCTAGGGCCAGTGTCTGTGTAGAAGCCAGGCTTGAAAGAGGTGATGGAATCGGGCCTGGCACCATAGTCTGAGTTGATGATGCAGCCAACACAGGAGTTGGAGCTGGTACCAATGAAGACGAGGCTAAAGGGGATTCTGGAGTCACTGATGGAGCCATAACTGGAACTGGAGTCTGTGATGGAGCCAGAACAGAAGCAGGACCTGGCGATGGAGCCAGGACTGGAAGGGGAGCCAGAGGAGGAGCCGAAGGACTCAGGATGGCAGTTTGTGAAGCCACCATAGAAGCTAAAGAGGTGGCTAAAGCTTGGGATGCAGATGGTGCAGAAGCGAGAATGGAAGCCTGAGCTGGAGCTGGATTTGGTGCTGCTGGAAAAGGACTGGCCAGAGCTGAAGCCGGCACCAGGACAGGTGAACATGCTGGGGCCACAGCTGAGCTCAACCCTGGAACATGGGAAGAGGTGGGAGCCAACAATAAAGGGTGACCAGGTGTCTGAGATGGGGATAGGGCTGGAGCTGTGGCCAACCCTAGAGTCAACGCTGACGCTGACGGGGAAGCTCCAGCTGGCACCAAGGAGGGTTGTCCAGGAGCTGCTGAGACAACAGGTGCTAGTGCCGGAGTCACATTGGTCAACAGAGCTGGGCCTGATGCCGAAACAGGCAAGGGAGCTGAGATGGGGATGGTTAGTGCAGCTGAGACTGGAACAGGGGGTGTGGTAGGGACAGAGATGGAGAGTGAAGATGACACTGGGACTGAGACTGTAGAGGACACAGGACTAGAAAGGGGAGAGGAGTTGGAAATTGGCATTGGAGAAGAGGATGGCCCAGGGAGTGAGGATGGCACATGGAGAGAAGAAGAGATGGTCATGGGAGTAGGTCCAGGTGCTGAAGCTGTGGAGATAGAAGACAGGTTAGCTTCACTATTATTTTCCTGAGGCTGATCTTTCTACCACCCTGTCATAGCCATCACCTTACTCCCAAGCTTCCCCTATTTCCTAGAAACTCCTTCACTCCCAAAACATAAATCCAAAAAACAGGGCAATTTAAAATTTCTGTCTCTGGACCAGGGATAGAGCTCAGGGGCACACCGCCTGCCTGGTAAGTGTGAGGGCATGAGTTCGATCCCCAGTACCAAATAAATAAATAAATAAATCGTGCCTTTTTTTTTTTTTTTAATTTTTTAAATGAAAACAAAATTTCTGCCGGGCATGGTGGCGCACGCCTTTAATCCCAGCACTCGGGAGGCTGAGGTAGGAGGAGCCTTGTGAGTTCGAGGCCGGCTTGGGCTACAACGCGAGCGCAAGGCTGGCCTGAGCTACATAGTGCGACCCTGCCTCAAAAACCCAGGGCTGGGAGTTTGGCTCAGTGGCTTAAGTGCCTGCCCTGGCAGGTGCAAGGTTGTGAGTTCAATCCCCAGTGCCGCAAAAAATAAATAAATAAATAAATAAAACAAAATTTCTGTCTCCTCCAAAATTCTAACAATGAATACTGGAATCAGGTCAGAACTTAGCCCACTTCTGGGGCCCAGTGGAAATAAAGACAGTAGGCTGATGAAAAACAGATTTGTTATGACTAAGAAACTTACACAGATACCCCATCTCCCAATTCTGGCAAAAATTTCTGGCTTTAGCCATCTGGACTCACCACTGACTTCAGGCGAAGGACTGTGGACCAGCTTGAGAAGGGGCCTCATCAGAGTGGGCGTGGGAATAGGGGAACGTGCAGGGCCCAGAGCAGATGTGGGTAGCCGGCCAGGGGTTAATGTGGGGCGTGGAGTCAACACAGCTGGAAGCCCAGAGCTTGGGGCCCGGGGTGCTGGCGCCAAAGGTGGAACAGGAGTCAGTCCGTCCCGAGGGGCCTGTCTCACTACAATCTTCACCACGCCTGTATTATTCACCATAGATGGTGGCACTGTAAAAGGAAGCTACATTAAGGGAAAGGTAGAAAAAAACAAGAGACCCAAAGGATGAAGAAGTCCAGGAGCAGGAGAGGGTGGTAGACAGATATTGGAGATACTGACAATAGAAACCACCACGGACAACAGGTTGGACAGATAACCGCCCAGGGTATGCCTTGAAAGATCAAGGCCAGCAGAAGTAAGTAAGTAGGAAGGCCATGAGCCTCACCCTGGTTAGCAGCAAGCGGAAGGCTGAGGCCTGTGGGGGCAGGGGTGGTGCTGGGGGTCGAAGAAGGCAGCACAGAGACAGGGGTGGGGCCAGGGGTCGGGGCCACGGCCTGGATGAGGGCCACATGGGCAGGCTGGCTGATGAGGTGGTGCTGCCCCCCTGCTGACACCAGGTGCACCACATTCCCTGGGTTAAGGGAAGAGAAAGAGAGAGAAGCAGCTATCAGCCGGAGGAGGTCAGAGGCAAGAGCAAGATAGGAAAAGATTAGAGAGTAAGTAATAATATCTCTACAATGACTTTTCTCTATTTTTATCAAAAGACCACTTCCAACTTTTCCCTTTGGGCCCACCCACAAAAAGTTAGAAAGAAACATAAAGGCTGACATCTAAAAAGAATCACAAAAACAAGAGGACAGGGAAGAAGAGGAAAAAGGCAGGACAGGGGGTGGGTTTTACCTACTTTGCAGCGGGCGGGGCTGCCCCACAGCAAGCTGGCGCACCTGGGCACCAGTGAGAGTCAGCTTGTTGCCCTGGATTTGGAAGGTGAGAGGTTTGCTTCCCCCAGGACTAGCCACTGGACGTTGTGCCAGGGAGGCCAACTGCCCGATGCTGACCACTTCACCTGCTACAGAGAAGGTCTTATTGTACATACAGCTCACTACATTTCATATGACTTCTCAAGACTTCCACAAAGCACACAACTCTCCCCAAGACTCCAGTTCCTCCCAGCCTCCCCCACTTTACCATGTCTCAATATATAAAACCTCCACCTACAGGGCCAGGGATTTAGTTCAGCAGCGTAAGTGCCTGCCTGGCAAGCGCAAGGTCATGAGTTTGATCCCCAGTAAAAAAAAAAAAAACAAAAAAAAAAAACCTCCACCTACAGACTTTGAGCTTCTTATGTGCTGGCTATCTAATTCCACTTCAAAGCTTAGCAAGCTCCTACATTCTCTAAGGACCCACTACCAGACTGAGCTAATCACTACCTCTTGCTCTATGCTGCCCTTTTACCCCAACTGCCTTTTTCTGTAGTGCTGGGGACTGAACACACAAGTCTTGTGCATGCTACACAAGCACTGAATCACTGAGCCATATCACCAATCCCTCAAATGCTTTTCTGTTGTTAGGTTTACCCACTATTTACTAATCTGTGAGTCACCTCCCTTACTATTCTGTGCGAGGGCTCTTCACTCAATTATGGCAAAATACTTTATATATTATCTCCCTAGAACTACATACTCTCATGTCCCTTTCTCTTTTTCAGCTTAACTTACCAGCTTGCCTACCATCTCAAGTCCCTCACCACAGTGCCCTAGAAACTTACAGGGCAGGCGAGCTTGCATATCAGGAGACAGAATGAGGCGCTGTGGTGCAGCAGTTGGAGCTGACACTGCTGTAGTGGGAACAGTTGCTGTGGTGCCAGAAGTGCTGGTGGAACCAGAAGGGGAGAAGGTGTAGCCTGGTGGCACTGTCAGGGGCTTCAACAGACTAGAGGAGCCTGGAGGCGGGGCTGGGCTCAAGCGAACTGGGGCAGGTGGGGCTGGCTTCAAAGACAGGGTTGGTGTAGGAGGCCGTGAGGTCCCACTCAGGACTCCCAGGGAAGATGGCAACACTGTAGACACAAACCACATACCTGTCAGATACACCCTGAATAAAATCCTTAGTCTGGTCCCAGAACTATCCATATTCCCCATTCCAGCCTATCAAATACCACACCCCAACCAGTTCCTCAAACTCTTTAAATGTTAGTACTTTCTCCCTCGTTTGAACAACCTTCCCATCGCTGTTAGCTCCCTTTCAACTCACCCTGGGGGAGAGGACCACTGTTTGGCTGCAAGGAAGGCAAGAGAACAGGTCCAGGGGGCCGGGATGCAGGAACAAGTGGGGGCCCGGCAGGTGAGGCTGACACCATCAGTGGTGCCGGCAGCACTGGGGGGGTTGGGCCAGGGGTGGGCTGGGCTGAGAGCTCAGGGCCTGGAGGGGGTCGGACTGGGACAGGGCCAAGAGGCGTCCGGGGGCTGTTCACAACCACCACCGTGCGGCCTTCTTGCTTGGGCACTGGCTGCAGCATCCTATGAGGAAAAACCAAGGAGGTGGGTAGATGGGGAAAGAGAATAAGGAAGAGCAAAAGAAAGGAAGAATGGAAATGAAGTACAAAGATAGAAATTTTAAAAGGAAAAAGAAAGAGACAAAACCCAAAGGAGAAAGAGGGAAAAATATCTAAGAAAATCAGATGGTACCAAGCTAAGCAAGGGGAAACAAAAAATCAGGAACAAACACAGGAGCCCATAACAGAACCTCTTCTGCTTATTATTCTCTTAATTCCTCCACATTATTTAGCCCCCATCCCATACAAACATTCTAGCCTAGCCTCCAACTCTTTCCTTTCCATCCCAGTCCCTTTCAGTCAGCTATAATAACTTTTTCTAGGAAACTATCCCCTTATTGCTTAGTCCTATTACCTGTTGACCTTCATCTTGACTGGCTTGGGCCGAGGTGGAGGATCAGGAGCAGTAGCCACCTCTAGTAGCACCCGGCGAGAGAGGCGATGCCGGGGCAGAAATGTGTCAGCCTCGTATCGAGACACACGACCTTCCAGACCAATAAGATCAAAGCGACCCATGTCTATTCTCTGCCAAAAGCAGGAACACAAAGCATGGAGTCAAGGGAACAATCTGGCAATGAATTCTTGCATATGACACCAAAATAATAGGTAACAAGAGAAAAAAATCGGTAGGCAGAACATCAAAGTTTAACAACTTTTTTTGTTTTTGTGTTTTGAGACAGGGTCTCACTACGCAGCCCAGCCTGGCCTCAAACTGTCCACCAATTCTGTCTCAGCCTCCCAAGTGCTCAGACTATAGACATGCACCACAACGTCCAGCTAAAATCTAAAAACCTGAGCATCAATGTATACCATCAATATGGTGAAAAGGTCACCCACCTACTGAATGAGTGACAAAAATATTTGTAAATCATATACCTAATAACAGGTTAATTTCTAAAGTGTACAAAGAATTACAACTAAACAAAAACAAATTTCCCAGTTAAAAAAGAACATCAGTGGCCGGACGAGTTGGGTCACATCTATAATCCCAGCACTCGAGAGGCCAAGGCAGGAGGAACACCTCAAATTCAAGGCCAACCTGGGCTAAACAGTGAATTCAAGACCAGCCTGAACTACATAGCAAGACCCTGTCTCAAAA
>RJWM01018731.1:14655-40551 GCA_004363535.1 Dasyprocta punctata
AAAAAAAAAAAAAAAAAAAAAAAAAAAAAAAAAAAAAACCAACAACAGCCGGGTGTGGAGGCACATGCTTTTAATCCCAGCACTCAGGAGGCTGAGGTAGGAGGAGCATTGTGAGTTCGATGCTGGCTTGGGCTACAATGTGAACACAAGGCCAGCCTGAGCTACATAGTGCAACCCTGTCTCAAAAAACTAGGGCTGGGAGTTTGGCTCAGTGGCTTAAGTAGCTGCCTGACAAGCGTGAGGTTATGAGTTTGATCCCTGGTGCCAAAAAAAACAAAAACAAAAACAAAAAACATCATAATAATAATCAGTGAAGGAAGCCGGGCGTGGTGGCGCACGCCTTTAATCCCAGCACTCGGGAGGCTGAGGTAGGCGGAGCGTTGTGAGTTCGAGGCGGACTTGGGCTACAACGCGAGCGTAAGGCCAGCCTGAGCTACATAGCGTGACCCTGCCTCAAAAAATCAGGGCCGGGGGTTTGGCTCAGTGCCTTAAGCGCCTGCCCTGGCAGGCGCGAGGTTGTGAGATCAATCACTGGTGCCGCAAAAAAAAAAAAAAAAAAAAAAAAAAAAAAAAATCAGTGAAGGAGCTGAGTGTGGTGGTGCATGCCTTTAATCCCAGCACTTGGGAGGCTGAGGTAGGAGGAGCCTTGTGAGTTCGAGGCTAGCTTGGGCTATAACGCGAGTGCAAGGCTAGCCTGAGTTACACAGTGCAACCCTGCCTCAAAAAAACCAAGGCTGGGAGTTTGGCTCAGTGACTTAAGCGCCTGACAGACATGAGGTTGTGAGTTCAATCCCTTGTGCCGCAAAAAAAAAAAAAAAAAAACCAAAAAACAGTGAAGGTCTTGAATAAACACTTCTCCAAGAACACGTAATAAATGGTGAAAGAACACATGAAAAGATAGTGAACATTAATTATTAGAGAAATGGAAATCACAAGCACAATGAAATACCACTTCATATACACATTACTATGGCCCTTACCAAGAAAAAACAAAAAAGAAAAATACTCTGAAAAACAAGTGGAAAAATTAGAATTCTGAGGCTGAAGCAGGAGGACTGTTGCAAGTTCAAGACCAGCCTGGGCTACAAAGTGAGCCCAAGGCCAGCTGGAACAGCATAGCAACACCCTGTCTCAAAAAGATGAAAAAAAAACAACAACAGCAAAAACAACAACAACAAAAAAAAAACATGGGCTGGGCGTTTGGCTGAGTGGCTTAAGCGCCTGCCCTGGCAGGCACGAGGTTGTGAGTTCAATCTCCGGTACCACCAAAAAAAAAAAAAAAATTAGAACTCTGTACACTCGTGGTGGAAATATAAAATGCATACTTGCTGTAGAAAAGCAGCATTGCCAGGGATTTAGCTCAGTGGTATAAGCACCTGCCTGGCAGGCACGAGGCTGTGATTTCGAACCCCAGTTAAAAATAAAAAATAGAAAAAAAGAAAAGCAGTACTGCAGTTCCTCAAAAACCAGAAAAACAATTCTCATACGATAAACTAATTCCACTTTTAGGGATATACCCAGAAAGCAGGAACTCAAATAGGTATTTGGACATCCGTGTTTACAGTAGTGCTATTCACAATAGCCAAAAGGTGGAAGCAAACTAAAAAAAAACCCACCCCAACAACTACGAAAAAGGTCAGGTGCGGTGATGCACACCCGTAATCCCAGGACTTGAGGCTCAGGCAGGAGGACTGTGCACAGTGAGACACCGTCTCAAAAAGAGAAGACTGGAGCCAGGTGTGGTGGTGCATGAGAAGACTGGAGCCAGGCGTGGTGGTACATGCCTTTAATCCCAGCACTCGGGAGGCTGAAGTAGGAGGAGCATTGTGAGTTCAAGGCCAGCTTGGGCTACAAGGCAAGCACAAAGTCGGCCTGAGCTACACAGTGTGACCCTGCCTCAGAAAACCAAGGCCAGGAGTTTGGCTCAGTGACTTAAGCGCCTGTCTGACAGGCACGAGGTTGTGAGTTCAATCCCCAGTGCCGCAAAAAAAAAAAAAAAAAAAAAAAAAAAAAAAAAAAAAAAAAAAAAAAAAACACTTGTTGAAACAAGGCCATGGGGCTGGGGATTTAGCTCAGTGGCCTAAGTGCCTGCCTGGCAAGCATGAGATCATGAGTTTGATCCCCGGTAGCAAAAAAAAAAAAGAAAAGAAAGAAAGAAACAAAGCGTGTTGGTGCACGTCTGTAATCCCAACTCCAGACACTAAGGCAGGAGGATCACTGCAAGTTCGAGCCTGGGCTACAAGGTGAGTTTCAAGGCCAGTCTGAACTGCATAGTAAAACAATGTCTCTTAATTCTCAAACATATTAAAAAACAGGCCTTAAGGGGAAAAAAATAGGCCTTTTCCCCAGTGTTGAGACAGGGCCTAGCTATACAGTTCAGCTTACCCTTGAATTCACTAGGTACTCCAGGGTGACCTTAAACTTACAGCAATCCTCCAACCACAGCCTCCCAAGTGCTGGGATTACAGGAATGCGCTACCATGCCCAGCTCAAAGAATATCCTTTATACTCTTGTCTTTGACAAAAATCCTAGGGTTTAAAGATAAATAAACTTGCCAAATCACATGCCTAGAAAACAGTAAAGCTAATGAAACAGTAATGAGGAATAAAATAAACGAAGTAATAGAGTAGCAGAAGTTTAGGCTCAAAAGAGATATGAAGTCCCTTGGGGGTGACCACATACCTGGAGTGGGTGGATATCTGTGGCATTCAGCACCAAAGAGGCGGTGCTGAAGCAGATGCCTGGGGTTATAAAGGGGGAAGTAACAGGTCGAGGGTCAAACAGATTTGGATGATTGCAGACTTTTCGCAGCTGCATCAAAATGTTGATGACACTCATGAAATGGCCTGTGGCTAGTGTCTCCTTAGTTCTAGAGAGAGATGAAAGACAAAATCAAACATTCTGACAACCACCTATACGCCAATTCAGGGCCTACCCTCCACCTTCCCTTACGTGGTCTGTGCCATGAAGTCATCATAGAGATAGCGCTGGCGCTTGGAGAGCCGGCAGCGGATAACATGTTCATACTTTTTGGGCATCTGCTTCTCAACATCCACCTTAACCCGACGCAGCAAAAAAGGCCTCAAAACCTAAAAACAAAGAAGCAAAAGATTGTCTGGAGAACAGTGGCCTCTAAGTCCCAACCCAGTCCTTCCAGCTGGGTCTAGGTTCAATGACTGGCTGAGAGCTGGCTTAACTTATCATCAGCAAACAATCATGGAGTCATGAGGTATGACAAATACCAACCACACAAACATGAGTCAGATGTAAGCCCTCCTCTCAAGGAACTTACTGTCTGCTGAAGAAGACACAGAGATAATTGTACCACAACATACAAACAAATACAAGGAAGCACTGAGTAAATCAAATAACTATGCAGGAAAAATTACTCAAACTGCACTTCGAGAGTGACAGTAAATTTACAAGATTACAAAAATAAATCAAGAGACTGGGGATTTAAACTCAGCCATTCAAGCGCTTGCCTGGTAAGCGCAAGGTCATGAGTTTGATTTCCGATACCAATCAATCAATAAATCAAGGAAAGAAGCAGTTGTAGAATGGGTCCTTAACATACATAGGGTCCTTAGTTCAACCTCAGTACTAGTAATTGTGACTGGGGATGTATCTCAGTGGTAGAGTACTTCCTTAACAGATGCAAAGTCCTGACTTTTATTCCCAGCACTGCTAAAAAAAAAAAAAAGTGGTCTTCATAGAACACAACAGGCAAGCCGGGCATGGTGGCACACGCCTTTAATCCCAGCACTCAGGAGGCTGGGGTAGGAGGAGCGTTGTTGAGTTCAAGGCCAGCTTGGGCTACAACAGGAGCACAAGGCCAGCCTGAGCTGCATAGTGTGACCCTGCCTCAAAAAACCAGGGCCGGAAGTTTGGCTCAGTGGTTTAAGTACTTATCTGGCAGGTGCGAGGTTGTGAGTTCGATCCCTGGAGCCAGACACACACAAAAAAAGAAACAGTGAAAAACCCTGGAAATGAGGATGCCTGTGAGATATGTAGATTGAGAAGGCAAAAAAGTAAAAATCAAAATGGTGAAAGAACTCGTTGCACTACCTTGTGGAGTCGTTTGACTAGACCTTCATTATACTCTTGGCTGCCCTCAATCATGCCAGTTAGCGGGTTAGAGAACCATTCCTTGAACTCGCGATGAGACTGGAAGACATGAGGCATCAAAAAGTGCATCAAGGACCACAGCTCCATGAGGCTATTCTGCAAGGGTGTTCCTGTTAGGAGCAGGCGCCTCTGGCTGCAAAGAGAGGGAATCAGGAGGAGGATGGTTAGCAAGGACCCAGCTTTCCAAACACACCTGATATACTGCTCAACTCAAGCCAGCTCTCCAATGAATCCCCATCTTCATCTCTACCTGTTGAAGTTAAGCAGTGACTGCCAGCGCTGAGACTTAAAGTTCTTGATGTTTTGAGCCTCATCCAGAATGAGATAGCGCCAGTTCTTGCGACGGAATGCCTGGTGGTCCTGCAGCACCAGCTTGTAAGATGTGATACACACATGGAAGGCATTGGGCTTGGTCCAGCCCTAAGGGGTTAGAGAAAGCAGGAGACTGGGATGAAGTCGACATGGTGACCACCTATAATCTAAGCATTCTGGGGAGGCTGAAGCAGGAGGATCTCAAATTTGAGCCCAACTGGGCAACTCACCAAGACCCTGTCTCAAAACAAATAAAAAAGTCAGGTGTGGTGGCTCACACCTGTAATCCCAGCACTTGGGGCAGGAAGACTGCCAACACTTCAAGGCCAGCCTGGGCTAAACAGTGAGTTTATTTTTATTTATTTATTTATTTTTTTGTGGCACCAAGGATTGAACTCACAACCTTGCACTTGCCAGGCAGGTGCTTAAACCACTGAGCCAAACTCCCAGCCCTAGTTTTTTTGAGGCAGGGTCACACTATGTAGCTCAGGCTGGCCTTGCGCTCACAATGCTCCTCCTACCTCAGCCTCCCATAAATAGTGAGTTTAAAACCACCATGAACTATACGATGAGACCCTATCTCAAAAAAAAAAAAAAAAAAGCCAGATATTTCAGTGCAAAGGCTCTCAGTTCAGTCCCTAGTACCAGACAAGAGAAAAGAAAACGGGAAATGAGAGGGAAAGGGAAAGGATAGGACAGAACAGGACAGAACAGGAAACCAGTAATAGTGGAATAAAAATAAAAACATGGCAAAAGGAAGACTAGCATGCTAAGGTAAGATATAGCATTAGAAGAAATGAAAACCTTCCAGCAGAATGAAGACACAACAAGAACATAAGGAAAATGAACTCATCCGCAGAGGGCCTAAAAACAGAATGCGACGTCAATAGGTTAATGTAACCATACGGAGGACCGAACCTGCCGCTTGAGCTTCCTCTCTTTCTGGGCTCCATAGTAAGTAAGGATTTTAAAGCTGGGGCACCAACGTTTCAACTCCATTTCCCAGTTCAACATCACGCTGGTAGGAACAATGATTAAATGGGGACCCCAGTTACCTGTTTGAAAAGGGAACAAGACACAGTAACAGTTATGTGAATGAATACTGGTCTTTTGACCACCCCTTCCTATGAATGGCTATTCCTGAGAACCCTAGCACCTACACTCTCCTCCAGGAGCAGTTACTGGAGGCAAGTATTTCACCTTATTACAGGTGGAGTCATAACTAAAACAACTCCCCAGGGAGTTGGCTGAGAAGGGCTCTGCCTACTTACCTTTCTCACAGGCCAAATGAGCAAGCAAGGAGATGGTCTGAATAGTCTTCCCTAGCCCCATCTCATCTGCAAGAATGCCATTAAGTTTCTTCTCATACATAGTAACCAGCCAGTCAAGCCCAATATGCTGGTATTCCCGGAGCTGGCCTCGAAGGAGGAGGGGGATGGGTGTCTTCACCTGCCACGAAGGGACAAGACAAAGAGCGGAATTACCACAATTGAATTGAGACATCCTCATTAGAAACTGGAAAGCTAGGATATAAGAAAGCAGAAGCTGGGACCTGAGGATACCTGGGTAGTGGCTAAGGTGTACCCCTTGGGCTGGAGACTTTCAGCTGCTGCAGCAATGTCAGTAATTTCTTTCTTAGGACCTAGAGTAGTGGTGGGCCCTGGGGTGGGAGGACCACTGCCTCCATCTGCCTCACTCTGTTCTTCGTCCCGGGCAAGTAAATACTCCACCCCAAAATCATCTTCCTCTTCCTCATCTGCCTGGCTCTGTGATCGTGCATCCTCAGATTCATCAGACTCAGATTCCTCAGATTCTGAACTGCCACTCGTTTCTTCCTCTGCTGAATGTTCATCTTCTTCATCCTCGCTCTGCTCCTCAGCAGTGTCTAAATCATAAAACCAAGGCTTAGTGCTCACCATACTTGCTCTCCTCCAACTCAGGCCCTCCCCAGTTCCTGCCTCAGGGCACACAATCACCTGACTGGCTGCTACTATCTTCATGAGGAGCCTCTTCAGCTTCTGTGGCCCCATCTGGCTCACATTCAGAGCTATTAGCCTCCACCTCCTCATCTTCATCTTCATCACTACTCCCAGATCCTGGAGCAGAAGCATCAGAGGCATAGGCTCCTGCATACTGCTGAAGTAGCTCCTCCATAGACAACTCACCTGGTAGGGAAATGAAGATGTTTTTGTTTGTCAGAGGAGGGGAGAATGCGGGGAGGGGCTGAGTGGTGCCAGTTCATTTTACCTAGGTCTTTCAAGATACTACTATGCCCAGGACTAAGGGGAAATCTAAAACTTCACTTTTAGCACTAACTACCAATGCCAGCTCCACAACCTGGGCTACAAACATGGCAGATACAGCTTCCTGCTGGAAAGGGCATTACCAGTCTGGTAAACCTCCTTTACAAGACTCAAGTGAAATACTGCCAATATCCTTTTGGGAGAGGACAATAGTGGGGGTTGAATCCAAGGGTACACTACCACTTAATTTTGAGACAGGTTCTTCCTAAGTTGCCTGAGCTTGCCTTGAATTTGCAATCTTTCTGCCTCAGTCTCAAGTCCCTGAGATTACAGGTGTGCAACACCTCACCCCCACCAATATTCCCTCAACAATTCTCTCTACTGGAGCCAGGCGTAGTGGCGCACACCTTTAATCCCAGCACTCGGGAAGCTGAGGTAGGAGGAACACTGTGAGTTTGAGGCTGGCTTGGGCTACAACGCAAGCACAAGACCAGCCAGAGCTACACAGTGGGAACCTGCCTCAAAAAACCAGGGCCGGGAGTTTGGCTCAGTGGCTTAAATGCCCGTCTGGCAGGCATAAGGTTGTGAGTTCGATCCCCAGTGCCACAGAATAAATAAATAAAATAAAATCTCTCTACTGAGCTTCCATATCATTTTGTCCAAACTACTGTCAGAAGCACTCACCCCTTTCTATTTACAAGGTTTTCTTAACTTATAAATTCTTTAAAAAAATTTATACTCGCTGGGCATGGTGACACACACCTGTAATCTCAGCACTCAGGAGCCTGAGGCAGGAGGAGTACCTCAAGTTTGAGGCTAGCCTGGGCTACACAGTGAGTTCAAGGTCAGCATGAACTACACAGCAAGACCCTATCTAAAAAAAAAAAAAAAAACCCAGAAACGAAACGAACAAAAAAAGGAATACATTCCCACGTCTAATGCCTTTGCCATTAGACATGAGTTTCACTAGGGATGAATTCATCTCTCTATCCCTGGCACACTACACAGGGGAGGCACCAAATGGATGCTCAGTAAAATATCTGATGAGTGTCACCTTCTCGAGCCAGTTCACTCAGCTCCATGGCATGATCCACCTCCCCTTCTAACTGTTCCTCAGCTGCTATGGTGTCTTCTTCATCCTCAGCTAAAAAAAGGAATGAAACAGTATCAATGGGAACAAAGATATAGAACACATTCTGAAAGAAAAAGGTAGGGGAAAAAAAAAAAGAATGAAAAAGCTGCGGAAGTCTGAATGGTTAAGTCCAAACAATTATTTCAACCAGCCCAGCTGGGTGTGGTGGCACACGCCTTTAATCCCAGCACTTGGGAGGCTGAGGCAGGTGGAGCATTGAGTTCAAGGCCAGCCTGGGTTACAATGTGAGCACAGGGCCAGCTTGAACTACATAGTGCAACCCTGCCTCAAAATAAATAGGGACAGGAGTTTGACTCAGTGGCTTAAGCACCTGCCTGGCAGGTCCGAGATTGAGAATTCAATCCCCAGTACCTCAATAAAAAAAAAAAAAAAAAAAAGAGAAGGAGCAACCAGATAAGGTGAACAGGCCTAACCTTCATCCTCATTGGCAGTGAACTCTTCATCATCTTCATCTGGATGCCAAGGCTGTTTGTTGCGTTGTGTGACAGAGGAAGGTGGGGGCTTCACCTGTATGGCAAAGGATGAAAAATGGGAGCACCTAAGGATTTTTTTGTTTTTTGGATTTTTTTATTTTTGTTTTTGTTTTTGTTTTTTGGCTTTTTGCGACAGGGTCTCACTAAGTAGTTCAGTCTGGCCTTGAACTCACTATGTAGCCTAGGCTGCCCTCAAACTGACAGTGATCCCCTTGACTCATCCTCCCAAATACTGGGATTACAAGCATGCACCACCACACCTGGCAACACCAAAAGTTGCAAAAGCAGGAAGGCATAATGTTGACTAAGAATCACAAAATTGTGTCTGTCCCACTGAGTGACAGCTGCCACTGATACAGTACCAGGGCAAGGATGCAAACAAGGTTTTCTCTCAGCACCAGCTACCAAATCCTGGCCCCACTGCCCAGGGGAGGACCTGTGAAAGTGCTAAGAAATAAAGGCCCCAACACCGAGATATATGAACAAAGAGAGCACAGCAACCCAGTAAACACATCAAAGTGACAATCCAGCTCCCATTTTACAAACCAGAGAGAAAATATTAGGGTCATTTTGCCAAAGTGGCAAGTAAGGGTCAACACATAATTACACAGTGGATTTAAAGAGAAGTATAAGCCGAGCGTGGGGGCAGCCGGGCGTGGTGGCGCACGCCTTTAATCCCAGCACTCAGGAGGCTGAGGTAGGCGGAGCAGAGTGTTGTGAGCTCCAGGCCGCCGGCTTGGGCTACAAGGCAAGCGTGAGGCTGGCCTGAGCTACACAGTGCGACACTGCCTCAAAAAACCAGGGCTGGGAGTTTGGCTCAGTGACTTAAGTGCCTGTCTCACAGACAAGGCGTGAGGTTGTGAGTTCAATCCCTGGTGCTGCAAAAAAAAATAAAAATAAAAATAAAAAAATAATAGAGAAGTATAGCTAGTCCAGTGGCACAGCCCTATAACCCCAGCTACTCAAGAGACAGGACTGCAAGTCTGAGACCAGGTAAGAAACTGATTAAAAAATAAAAAAGGTCTGGAGACGTAGCTCAGCATTCCTTGGGTTCAATTCCCAGTCCTCCACTCACACATACAAAGTATATTTTAGTACTCTTCTGCTACAGTGTCAGACAGACACTGAGTCTAATGTAAGCTTCAACTTGCTGGAGCCCAAATTCTTCCCTATTTCCAAATGACAGCCCAAGCAACTCTCCTAAACCAAGGAGGACTCTCAAAAACCACAGCCAAACTTAGAGCCCAGGACTCAAGACCTGAACCTCTCTCTTTGCTCCTACCCTCAGCCATCTCCATCTCTCCTGCCTATACCTCCAAAACCTGAGAAGGTTCCTCCTCAACACTTTCTTCAGGCCCATCTCTGGTGTCACTGTCATGGGATGAGGTGGTCTGAGAGGGGCTTGAAGGCCCTCCCAGCAGCTGAGGAGGGAGGGAACGGAGCAGCTCCTCCAGTGGCAGTTCTCCCTCACGTCGAAGCAGCTCAATCTCACGCCTCTGGGTCTCTGCATCATTGCCTTCCTGCTGTTCTTCAACCTCAATAGTCTCCTCATCATCTTCCTCCTCCTCCTCTTGGGGTTGGAAGTCCCCATCTATAGCAGGAGAACAAGGTCACAAAGTCCACGGGCCCTGCAAGCCACAGGGTGGGTTTTTCAGCTCTGGAACAGGTACATGGGGAAGAGTAACAGAGCCAAAGAGAACACACACCTTCCTCATCCAGCCTGGAAGCAGGAGGTAGAGGACTGGAGGCAGCTGAGGAAGAGCCAAGGCAAGGGGAAGAGCCAGCTTTACTGGAGGCTAGCGGTTGGTTGAGGCTTTGCGACAGAAGGTCTGAGTACTTTTCAGTCTGACCCACAATGAAGTCCAGGTGCAGGTCTAAGGCTTTTTTGCGCTTTTCTTCAAGGCGAGACTGTTGCTTGAATTGTACCACCTGGCATAATCATGAAAGGATAAAGTTACAAAGATATCTATTTATATACTTTTATCCAATGTTTAACATGGCCCCACCAGATTAAAGCACCAGTGCTATATGCATGACTGTCCCATCAGGGGACTTGAACCACCAGTGGCTAGCTATTTAATATCAGACTACAGAATTCAAATCAGTGCTGCCTACAGTGAGACATAAAGGAGGCCTCTTTTATGCCAGGCCTGAGGCTTGCCATTCAGAAAAGAAGAACTAAATAGTTTTAAGAGACTTTGTGGTTTTGGTAGGGTGCTTCTGAGGAAAGCGAAAAGCGAAAAAAGGTAAGAGAAGAAGCAGAATAACCTGGAATGATTTGAAAATGAAGTTGAATCTTAAAAAAATAAATAGGTGGGGCTAGGGATGTACCTACAGCATTGGTACAGCATTGCCTAGCATGCAAAAAAAAGGTCCTTGGTTTGATCTCCAGTGCAACAAATAAAAAAGATAAAAGAAGAAAAAAAAGCCAGACATGCATAATCCCAGCACTCAGCAGGCTGAGGCAGGATGACTGCCTTGAGCTCCAGACCAGCCTGGGAAGGCTACATAGTAGGTTTGAGGCCAGCCTGAACTACATATTAAGATCCTATTTCAGGGGGAAAAAATGGGCAGGCATCATGACACACTTGTAATCCCAGTACTTGGGAGGCTGAGACCCCAGGAAAATTGTGCGTGAGGCCAGCCTGGGCTACAAAGTGAGTTCAAGGTCAGCCTGAACTATATAGTGAGACCCCATCTTAAAAGACAGACAGACAGACAGACAGACAGAGGGAGAGAGAGAAAGAAACAAACAAGGTGTTTTCTAAGTCCAGATGAGAAAGAAACAACAGCAGAAAAGATTGTAAGTAAATTGCCAGGGATGTGCCCCAACCTGAGACTAAAAATATTCAAAAAGACTAGAGATACAGGACAACAGTAGAGTGAGATACAGGATAACAGTAGAATGAAAATAATATATGAATAAACAAACAAACTGTGGCCAGATGTCGCGGTGCACACCTATGGTCCCAGCTACTAGGGAGGCTGAGACTAGGAAGTCAGCTTGTGTAATGCAAGACCCCCATCTCAAAAAACAAAAAAACAAAATAGGATCTGTAGGTAAGGACATAGTTCGGTGGCAGAGCAATTGGATGAAAGCCTGGGTTTGATCCTAAGCATGACAAAAACAACAAAATAAAATGCACCTGTGCTGAACAAATACAAGTCCTTTTCTTCTCCATTATTCCATAAATAATACAACTATTTAGACAGCACTTACATTGCATTAGTAGGAGTAACCTAGAGATAATTTAACATTATGTATAGGTTATGAGTAAATATACCATCTTACATATAGGACTTGAGCATCCCCAGATTTTGATGCCCTCAGGGAGTCCTGGAACCAATATTCCATGGATACTGGAAAACAGCACTTAAACCGGGCATGGTGGCACACGCCTTTAATCCCAGCACTCAGGAGGCTGAGGTAGGAGGAGCCTTGTGAGTTTGAGGCCACTTGGGCTACAACGCGAGTGCCAGACTGACCTGAGCTACACAGTGCAACCCTGCCTCAAAAAACCAGGGCTGGGAGTTTGGCTCAGTGGCTTAAGTGCCTGCCCTGGCAGGTGCGAGGTTGTGAGCTCAATCCCCAGTGCCGCAAAAAAAATAAAATAAAAAAGCAGCACTTAAGAAATATTTATAACTGGAAAATGGGAACTTTGAAGGTATTCCACAAATAAAGTGAGTTATGGTTTTCTTATTTGTTTTGGTTTTCTGAGATGGTCTTGTTATGCAGCCCAGGTTGGCCTTGCTTTCACTATGTAACGCAGGCTAGTCTCATATTTATAGCAACCCTCCTACCTTAGTTCCCCACGTGCTAAAATTACAGCCTGCACCGCTACACTGAGCTTCCAGCAAATAAATGGAACAAATGTGGGGGGATTTTTTTGCTTTTGTCTTTTTGAGACAGGTTCTTGCTATGCAGTTCAAGCTGGCCTCAAACTCGCAGTAATCCTCCTACCTTAGCCTCTCAAGAACTGGAATTACAGGCATGCATCACCATGCCCAGAACAAACGTGTTTTAGAAAAAGCGTAATCTGCCGGGCGTGGTGGCGCATGCCTTAATCTCAGCACTCGGGAGACTGAGGTAGGAGAAGCGTTCTGAGTTCGAGGCCTGCTTGGGCTACAACGTGAGCGCAAGACCGGCCTGAGCTACATAGTGCAACCCTGCCTCAAGAAACTAGGGCCAGGAGTTTGGCTCAGTGGCTTAAGCACCTGCCCTGGCAGGTGCGAGGCTGTGAGTTCGATCCCTGATGCCGCAAAAAAATTTAAAAAAGGAAAGAAAAAGCATAATCTGCCAGGCGTGGTGGTGCATGCCTATAATCCCAGCACTTGGTAGCCTGAGGCAAAAGGATCCCTAGGAGTTCAAAACTAGCCTGAGCGACGAAGTGTTCATGTCCAGCCTGTACTACATAGCGAGACCCTGCCTCAAAAAAGCCAAAACAAAAGAAAAAAACAAAAAGCATACTATACTATATACCCTGCAAAAGAGAGATGGCCTATAACTGCATGGCCCATATTTTACCACTATATCTTCACACTCCATGTTAGAAAAGTCTCATCGACAACAGTAACATTAGAGCTGCCTGAATATATTCATTTCCTCAAGGAGAACTTTTGATCACTCCTACTACTATACCATCCTCCAACCCAATCCAAGGCCCTTTCTCTTTCCCAAGCCCAACCACTTACCTTCTCCACATTACTCCAGAACTGCCTGACATCCTTGGCCATGGTGGAAGCAATGCGGCGCAATTTGGCCTGCTCTTCCCTCCGAGCCCGTTCCTCTTTCTGCCTCTGTTCCTCATGATGTCGGATCACCATGCGCACCACCTATGAGAACAGATCCAGCATGAAAACACTCAAAGTCACACATTCCAACCCACCAAACCAAAGGCAAAGAAAGCAATTCACGCCAAGCAATCTGGGATGTTAGAACTTTCCTCTCAATGCTATAAGCATCAAAAATGACTGTACTGTTCTGTTCAATCTGATGAAATAACTCCACCACTCCATCAAGAAGCACACCTGTAAAGTAAAAGATAGACCCAGGGGAGAACATACCTTACGGGCCACCCCCCGTTTCCATCTGCGCTCCTGAGCAAAGTCAGCAGATAGCCACTGCATCTCCTCACACAGGTAGTCCCAGTGGCCTTTGGGGCGTGGGGGCTCGGGCACTTTAGGCAGTCGCTTCAGTGACCAGAAACCCTCTTTCCGCAGCTCAGCAATCCGAGTCTCAATCTCAGCTTCCTAGGAAGAGAGATCTAGGTCCATCAACAGTTTCTGGGCACAGGTGCCACTTCATTGCCATGGCTGAATTCCTTAACATTGACTAGGCCAATTGATTTTTACTTGCACTTGGTTCCTATCCTGGTTCTACAAGAGGGTATTATATTCTCTTCAGAAGACAAGAAAAAATATTAGGAAGATTAAGTGATTTGCCTGACATCATACTGCTAGGAAGAGCTAGGAATCAAAAACAGGACTAAGAACTACAGGCACCACATTCCACATTTTTTCCACTACTTCACATGATTGCCGCATTCCATGGACATAGGTGTGACTTGGGAAAATAGACCCCAAGGAGAGTTTCAAGAGTAGCAGTGAGAGCCGGGCGTGGTGGCGCACGCCTTTAATCCCAGCACTCGGGAGGCTGAGGTAGGTGGAGCGTTGTGAGTTCGAGGCCGGCTTGGGCTACAACGCGAGCCGCGAGCGCAAGGCCGGCCTGAGCTACATAGTGCGACCCTGCCTCAAAAAACCAGGGCCGGGAGTTTGGCTCAGTGCCTTAAGCACCTGCCCTGGCAGGCGCGAGGTTGTGAGTTCAATCCCCGGTGCCGGAAAAAAAAAAAAAAAAAAAAAGAGTAGCAGTGAGTGTATGCTTTCTTCTCACTAGATGCAAGGGGTCTTTTCACTATAAAATTCTATCTCCTCAGAATATGTTCAAGCTGTATTGAGCTAAGAAATATATTACATAGCCTGATTTATACAATCATGTTTCTGTTTTTAGAAATAGTTTTGGGCAGTTGAGAATATATAGCTCATTGGTACAAAAATGCCCAATCCATTCAAGGTCCTGGGTTCAATTCCCAGCAAAAAAAAAAAAAAAAAAAAAAAAAAAAAAAAAAAAAAAAAAAAAAAAAAAAAAAAAAAAAAAAAAAAAAAAAAAAAAAAAAAAAAAAAAAAAAAAAAAAAAAAAAAAAAAAAAAAAAAAAAAAAAAAAAAAAAAAAAAAAAAAAAAAAAAAAAAAAAAAAAAAAAAAAAACACCAAAAAAATCCCTATTTTTCTAAAGATAACTTTTGCATGAAATATACTGAAAAGCTACACATGAAAAGATTAACAACAGACAGGTATCACAAAAAAAAGATAAGGTGATCATTTTTACTAAAATGTAATTAAATTTATAAGACAATTTATAAGAAAAAAAGTTAGATCAACAGGCTGGGTGTAGTGACACACACCAAAAATCCCAGCACTCAGGAAGCTGAGGCAGGAGGACCACCACAAATTCAAGGCAAGCGTGTACTATGTACGAAGTGAATTCAAGGCCAGCCTGAACTATACAGACTATGTCTCAACAAAATGAAATAGCTCTCAGAACTGATTTTCCATTCTTCCCTGATAAAATCAGAGAAAACATGGCCAGAAATGATACGAGGAACTGAAGGGCCAGACTGCCAAAGGAAACAAGAAAGTCATAGCAGCTCTCAAATTTGACCATATACCAAAGTAATCTGCAGTGTTTTAAAACAAATTCAAAAATTTAAAAAAGACCTGGGAATGTTCCACAGCACAAAGGCTCTGGATTTAATCCCCAATACCACAGGAAAAGAGAGGGAAAAAAAAAAAAAAAAAGCCAGGTGTGGTGGTCCAACCTATAATTCCAGCACTTGAGGCTGAGGCAGGAGAGTTTGCTATTAGTTCAACAGGAGCTTGTGCCAAAGTAAGACCTTAACTCGAAAAACAAAACAAAAAATAAATAAATAAGAGACCTGCATTTCTAACAAGGTCATAAGTAATGCTCCTGTTCCTGGTCCAAGGATAGAAATTAAGTACAAATGAGTAAATCACAACAGCATTACAATTTACTAGTTCAGTGGTACAGAGCTTGCCTAGAATCCTCAAAGCCCTGAGTTAGGTATCTAACTCATGACAAAAAATAAAATTTCACAGTAAACCACATAGCAGACATCTCTATTTTTATTTGTTTTTTGCTTTTTGACGTGGTCTCGTTATGTAGTCAGGCTGGTCTCAAACACATGGTGAACCTCCTGTCTCTGCCTCCCAAACGCCAGGATTATAGGATGTGCCACAAGACTGGCTCTCTCTACTTTTAAAAAAAAAATGAGGTAGATAGGTATGACAGTATATTACTGTAATTCCAGCTACTCAGGTGGCTAAGGCGGGAGAGATCATAAATTCAAAGCCAGGCAAGGCAATAAGATCCCATTTCAAAATAAAACAAAAAAAGGAGCTATGTTTAGTGGCACATGCCTATAATCCCTGCACTAGAGGGGATGAGGTAAGAGGACTGCCAAGAGTTGAAGGCCAGGCTGGTCTGCATAGTGAGTTCAAGGCTAGTCTGAACTACATATCAAGACCCTGTCTAGAGCCGGGCGTGGTGGCGCACGCCTTTAATCCCAGCGCTCGGGAGGCTGAGGTAGGCGGAGCGTTGTGAGTTCGAGGCCGGCTTGGGCTACAATGCGAGCGCAAGGCCGGCCTGAGCTACATAGTGCGACCCTGCCTCAAAAAACCAGGGCCGGGAGTTTGGCTCAGTGCCTTAAGCGCCTGCCCTGGCAGGCGCAAGGCTGTGGGTTCAATCCCCGGTGCCGCAAAAAAAAAAAAAAAAAAAAAAAAAAAAGACCCTGTCTAAGTTTAAGGGATTTGCTTAAAAGATGATATAAAGCAAGACCCAGGGCCACGGATATAACTCAGTGGCACAGTGCCTGCCTGGCAAGTGCAAGGTCCTAAATATGACTCCCAGGTTTGAAAACAAAAACAAAAACAAAAACAAAACAAAACAAAAACAAAAAAAAAACCGGGCCCAAAACTAGATGTGGTGGCACATACCTTTAATCCCAGCACTTGGGAAGCTGAGGTGAGAGAATCATCACAAGTCTGAGGCCAGCCTAGGTTACATGGTGTGTTCAAGGCCAGCCTGAATTATATAGTAAGACCCTGAATCAAAAGTACAAAACAAACAGAAAGACCACCCATACCCTAAATCCTAAATTTTTAACAAGAAAAATAGACATAAAATACCCATGGAGAATGGGAGTTAAGAGAAGACTCTCGAGAATCCTCATGGGGCCTGTAATCCCAGAACTCAGGAGGCTGAAGCAGGACTGCTATGAGTTCAAGGCCAGCCTGGCTACATACTGAGTTCCAGACCAGACCTAACTACATAGAGCAAGACCATGCCTCAATAAAGAAAGAAATAAGAATCCTCATGGCTCTTCCCAACACATAATACATACATGCTTAGCCTGTTCTGCAATTTCAGCATGGCTCTTCTCCCACTTTGGGCCTCTGTTAGCCAGGTCACCAGACTGGGTTAAGCTAACGCCCTCCAGAGGCACTGTGGCACCATCTGGGGGGCCTGGAGGTCCATCCAGAGAAGAATCTTGAGCTATGTGCTGGGGGGAGATACCACCTGCCCCACTAGAGGCTGGGGAACTAGATGAGGCAGGGGACACAGGATTGCTGCCTGTCATGCCGTCCGACACCATCTAGAAAACGGAAAAATTAAGAAAACAAAATGTTAGCTTTTTGCTGCATATGTTAAGTATACTATTCAGTTCTATTTTCAAAAGAAAAAGCACTAGAATAAGATATCAATCTTTATTTTACAAATGCAAACCTGGAATGAAGTTCTTACAAGATGCTGTGATAGTAGGATCACACTTACAGCAGATACCTGACTTGCAAAAGTTACACACTGACATATATGTATTTTCTAAATTCAAGAATGTTACCATACCATAATATTTCAAATTCAGTGACCCTTTCAGAGCTTCAGTGACTTAACTCACATTAACAACTCTTTTTTTTTTTTTTTTTTTTTGCGGCACTGGGGATTGAACTCACAACCTCGCGCCTGTCAGACAGGCACTTAACTCACTGAGCCAAACTTCCGGCCTTGGTTTTTTGAGGCAGGGTCGCCCTGTGTAGCTCAGGCCAGCCTTGCGCTCGCCTTGTAGCCCAAGCCAGCCTCGTACTCACAACGCTCCTCCTACCTCAGCCTCCCAAGTGCTGGGATTAAAGGCATGCGCTATCACGCCCAGCTACATAAACAACTCTTAATCTCTCCCCACATTCCCTAGGAAATATGGCAGATTGACCTATCCAATACATCTGAGCTACTATCAAATTCATCAAACAGCAGAAAAAAGCCACCTAACATCTTCACTAGGTATGCTAGGGTTGGAGACTGATATGATTCCCAAATACCCATGCATTACTTTACAAGGTAATACACAAATCTTAAGTGGAAAACAAAGTTCTACTGAAATTCAGATAGAAAATTCATGAAATTCACTCTAACACATGTCTCACAGTGTACCAAATTCCTACCTCAGTTAAATGACAAATGACTACATCATAAATTTTCCCAGCAGATTAGGAAAAATACAAATATTAAATCCATTAGGCTAAACCAGGTGTGGTGGCACATGCCAGTAATCCCAGCACTCGGGAGGCTGAGGCAGGAGAATTGTTGTGAGTTTGAGACCTCCCTGGGCTACAAAGTTAGCTCAAGGCCAGCCTGAATTGCATAGTGGGACTCTGTCTCAAAAAAGGCAAAATAAATAAATAAATGACAAAATAAATAAATAAATCCATTAGGCCAGACATGATGGCACACACCTATAATCCCAGCATTCAGGAGGCTGAGGCAGGATTACCACAGGTTACAGGTCAGTCTGGCCTACATAGCAAAACCCTGTCTCCAAAATATAAAAATAAAATAAAATCCATGAGCCGGGTGTGGTGGCGCACACCTTTAATCCCAGCACTCGGGAGGCTGAGGTAGGAGGAGCATTGTGAGTTCGAGGCCAGCTTGGGCTACAACTCGAGCGCAAGGCCGGCCTGAGCTACCCAGTGCGACCCTTCCTCAAAAACCAGGGCTGGGAGTTTGGCTTAGTGACTTAAGTGCCTGTCTGGCAGGTGCGAGGTTGTGAGTTCAATCCCCGGTGCTGCAAAAAAAAAAAAAAAAAAAAAAAAAATCCATGTACTTCAAAAGCCTGCTGTATCTAAATGTACTCATGTATTCAGCCAGGCTTTTTCCCTACCCAACATGCTTATTTGGCTTACCCTCTTTCAGTTTCAAAAGAAGTTAACAAGTCTCAAAGCCCAGAGTCTCAAGAGCATATTAAAGAGGCAGGGATAAAGCTCAGCGGCATGAGTGCTGGCCTGGCAATTGCAAGCTCGTGAATTTGATTTCTGGTACCCCCCCCAAAAAAAAGGCATGTTATACAAACACTTCAACTCATTTTAGAAAGGAGTTTCTGCACTCTTGGAGATCAGTAAAATGCTAAAGTTAAATCAAACTCAAGTATCCAACAGGGTTCACAGACTACAGTCAAGTCCAGCTGAGTACCAAAGATTCTCTAGGACCTGGCATATTTTTTCTGCCTCCAACCCAGGACCTACAGAACAGAAGCAGAAAAGAAACGTTCTCCACTTTCAAACCTGTGTCTGTAGAATTGAGAGCTGAGGATGAGCAGGGGAGGGGCTGCTCTGCATGGTCCCACTCCCAGGCTCCTCAGTGGATGCCTGAAGAATGACTGTGTCCTTATTACCACTGCTGCAGGCCGAGGGGCTGGCGTCCGGCTGCAGGGCATGCTGGGAGCTGGCCTCATTCTGGGCCACCGGCCACCGGGACCCGTCTTCCAGGGCCCGGGGCCCACCAGGGCGTCCCAGCCTCCGCTCAGGTCCACCAGCCTCTGGAGCACCTGAATTAAAGTAAGAAGAATAAAAACCAGGTTAAAGTGTTTGTTTCTTTGATATAAGATCACCCTCTGTAATCCAGGCTGGGCTCAAACTCTCAACAATCCTCCCGGCTCAGCCTCCTGAATGCTGGGATTATAGGCATCCACCACAACTGGCTAAAGAAATATTTATTTATTTATTTATTTATTTTTTGCAGCACTGGGGATCAAACTCACAACTTTGCGCCTGCCAGTGAGGCGCTTAAGCCACTGAACCAAACTCCCGACCCTAGTTTTTGTGAGGCAGGGTCGCACCTGCACTATGTAGCTCAGACTGGCCTTGCACTAGTGCTGTAGCCCAAACCAGCCTTGAACTCACAGCGCTCCTCCTACCTCAGCCTCCCAAGCGCTGGGATTAAAGGCGTGCGCCACAATGCCTGGCTGGCTAAAAATTCTTTAAGGGGGGGGGGACGAAAACCAACTAGGCGCGGTGGCACATGCCTTTAATCCCAGCATTAGGGAGGCTGAGGTAGGAGATGCGTTGTGAGCTCAAGGCCGGCTCAGGCTACAATGCGAGCAAGGCTGGCCTGAGCTACATATGCGATCCTGCCTCAAAAAACTAGGGCTGAGAGTTTGGCTCAGCAGCTTAAGCGCCTGTCTGGCAGGTGTGAGGTTGAGTTTGATCCCTGGTGCCGCAAAAAAAAAAAAAAAACCTATATCCAATACTTGTTTGAAGTGTTCTAAAATTCCCATCGCTACTTAAGAACTTCGTACATTTCACACCATAAAAAAGTGTTCACTTAATAGCCAGGCACAATGATACACACCTAAAATGCTAGCACTCAGGGAAGGTGAGGCAGGAGGATGGCAAAATCAAGTCCCACTTGGCCAATAGATCTTGTCTAAAAATAAAAATGAATTGGGCATGATGCCAGACACCTGTAATCCCAGCTGGGAGGCTGAAGCAAGAGAACTGACAGGAGTTCAAGGCCAGCCTGAACTACATAACAAAGCCCTGATTAAAAAAAAAAAAAAAAAAGGTAAAAATAAAAACAAAAAAAAGAAGCGGGGCATGGTGGCGCACACCTCCTTAATCCCAGCACTCGGGAGGCTGAGGTAGGAGGAGTGTTGTGAGTTCGAGGCTGGCCTGGGCTACAACACGAGCGCAAGGCCGGCCTGAGCTGCACACTGCCACCCTGCCTCAAAAAACCAGGGCCAGGAGTTTGGCTCAGTAACTTAAGCGCGTTTAAGCGCCTGTCTGACAAGGTTCAAGGTTGTGAGTTCAATCCTGGGTGCCGCAAAACATAAATTAATTAATTAATTTAATTAAATAAAAAAGAAAGAGCCAGGCATAGTGGCGCAGGCCTTTTAATCCCAGCACTCGGGAGGCTGAGGCAGGAGGATCGCTGTGAGTCTGAGACCAGCCTGGGCTATAAAGTGAGTTTAAGGCCAGCCTGAATTGCATAATGAGACCCTGTCTCAAAAAACAGGGCTGGGAGCCGGGCGTGGCGGCGCACGCCTTTAATCCCAGCACTCGGGAGGCTGAAGTAGGAGGAGCGTTGTGAGTTCAAGGCCGGCTTGGGCTACAACGCGAGCGCAAGAGTGGCCTGAGCTACATAAAGCGACCCTGCCTCAAAAAAGTAGGGCCAGGAGGTTGGCTCAGTGGCTTAAGCGCCTGCCCTGGCAGGTGCGAGGTTGTGAGTTCGATTCCTGGTGCCACAAAAAAAAAAAAAAAAAAAAACAGGGCTGGGGATTTAGCTCAGTGGCCTAAGCGCCTGGCTGGCAGGTGCAAGGTTGTGAGTTTGCTCCCCGGTACCAAAAAATATAAAAATAAAAAAAATAAAAAAGAGCTAAGGATACAGTTCAGCGTTAAGAGCAGCCCTGGGTTCAATTCACCAGTGATGAAAAAAAAAAAAAAACCAAGTTTACTTACAAACATCAGGCATAGTGGTGCACACCTGTAATTCCCAGCTTTCAAGACACTGAGACAGAATATCTTAAATTCAAACCCAGCCTAAGCTACACAAATTCAAGGACAGTCATTACTACATACTGTTTTTTGGGGTTTGTTTTTGTTTTTTGAGACAGAGTCTTACTATAGTACAAATTGGGCTTGAACTCACTATGTAGCCCAGGCTGGCCTCGATCTTGCAGTGATCCTCCTGCCTCTGGCATTACATAGGAAGATTTTAACAAAACTAAAGCTGGGCATGGTGGTGCATGCCTGTAAACCCAGCACTATGAGAGACTGAGGCAGAAAGATCACAAGTTTGAGCCAGCCTGTGGAATTTATGTATTTATTTATTTATTTATTGGTATCAAGGTTTGAACTCACAACCTCACACCTGCCAGGCAGGCGCTTAGGCCACTGAGCTAAATCCCCAGCCCTATTTCTTGAGACAGGGTCTCACTATGCAGTTCAGGCTGGCCTTGAACTCACTTTGTAGTCCAGGCTGGTCTTGAACTCACAATGATCCTCCTGCCTCAGACTCCTGAGTGGTGCGATTAAAGGTGTGCACCACCACACCTTGCTGGCCTGTGGAATTTAGTGACTTAGCAAGATCCTATCTCAAAACAAAGTTTTTAAAAAAGGGTAGAGATGTATCTCAGTATAAATGCCCTGGGTTCAATTCCCAGTACTCCAATCAACCAGCTAAAAACTAAAAGGCAGCGGGGCATGGTAGCGCACGCCTTTAATCCCAGCACTCCGGGGGCTGAGGTAGGAGAAGCATTGTGAGTTCAAGGCCAGCTTAGGCTACAACACGAGCACAAGACTGGCCTGAGCTACATAGTGCGACCCTGCCTCAAAAAAACTAGGGCAGGGAGTTCGGCTCAGTGGCTTAAGCACCTGCCTTGGCAGGTGCAAGGTTGTGAGTTCGATCCCTGGTGCCGCAAAAACAAAAACAACTAAAAGGCAGAATCTATAGTTCAATGGTAGCACACTTGCTTAGCATGAATTAGATCCTAGGTTCAAACAAGGGCATGTGTGTGCGTGTGTGTATACAGAAAACATATCTGACCTAAACAGATTATAAACCAGTGTCACTTCTTTTTCTCTTGCGTCAACCTCCCAAGTGAAGGGGATTACAATTGTGTGCTACAACATCCAGATATATCTACTTCAAAAAATAAGAAAGAGGCGGGCATGGTGGCGCACGCCTTTAATCCCAGCACTCGGGAGGCTGAGGTAGGCAGAGCGTTGTGAGTTCGAGGCCGGCTTGGGCTACAACTCGAGCACAAGGCTGCCTGAGCTACATAGTGCGACCCTGCCTCAAAAAACCAGGGCTGGGAGCTTGGCTCAGTGCCTTAAGCGCCTGCCCTGGCAGGCGCGAGGTTGTGAGTTCCATCCCCGGTGCCGCAAAAAAAAAAAAAAAAAAAAAAAAAAAAGACAGAAACAAAAACAAAACAGCTAGGGATTTAGTTCAATGGTGTAAGAGCCTTCCTGGCAGGCGGGAAGTTGAGTTCAAGCCCTGGTACCAAAAAAAAAGGGAAAAACCTCCACAGAAAATTCACATGCAGATATTCCTATACAGTTAGTGAATGGCTTCAAGTTGGAACTTTTCACTACTCAAGCAGCAAAGTTTAAAGAAAAAAAATCTGCTCAGTGTTCCTAACTTTGCTCATAGTCAAACCAAAAATCCTACTTGGAAAAATCTGGGTTGCACACCATGTTTCACAGCAGACAGGAAGGGATGATGCTTCAGTCTAAGCCACTCTCATCCAGACTACATATACAGCTTGTTAGTGCATTGTAACATTTGTCATTCTGGTTTTTGTTTTTACGCTTTGTGTAAAATGTTGTAACCATGACTTCAAAGAAAGTAATACCAGCAGTAAAGTTAAGGGACACTGTAAAGAACCACAATTGAAGAAACAAATCACTGCAAAATCTGTTAAGGTTCTGGACAAATTAACTCATAAGCATAACTTAGGGCCAGGGATTTAGCTCAGCAGTACAAGTACCTGCCTGGTAAGCACAAAGTCATGAGTTCAATTCCCGATACCAAAATATATATATATATATAAATATAAGCATAACTTTTAGGTCTCAGAATCAATTATCTGGTTTCTCATTATTTCTTTTTTTTTTGAGACAGGGTCTCACTGTTTCAGTTCAGGTTGGCCTTGACTTCACTCTGTAGTCCCGACTGGCCTCTAACAGTGATCCTACTGCCTCAGTCTCCCAAGTGCTGGGATTACAGGCATGCACCACCATGCCCAGCCTCTCATTATTTCTTATAGGAAAAATATGTTCAGCTCTTGAACTTTTCAGAGGTGGAACACAAATTTCGAACAAACTGAATTCAACAACCAAGGTATCATTGTAATTCTTAAAAGCAAAACTCCACAAGTATTGACCTTTAATTTTTTTTTTTGGCGGCACCGGGGATCAAACTGACAGCCTCATGCCTGCCAGACAGGCGCTTAAGCCACTGAGCCAAACTCCCAGCCCTAGTTTTTTGAAGCAGGGTCGCACTACATAGCTCAGGCCGGCCTTGTGCTCCCGTTGTAGCCCAAGCCAGCCTCAAACTCACAACGCTCCACCTACCTCAGCCTCCCAAGTGCTGGAATTAAAGACGTGAGCCACGACGCCCGGCTTGACCTTTAATTAGGTTCATTCCATTTTGTCTCACTAGCATCAGTACACAAAATGGTATCTGAACCCTTACCTGTGTGAGCTGAGACCACACCCCCTGTGAAAGTCTGCACTTCCACGGTGCCGCCGTAATGAGGGGAATCACACCTAAAATAAACAGAACAGGACGAAAGCAGCAATGAGGAATCAAACCATATATACCAATATCCATCAAAGTTTATTATTTACTCCAGCTTTTCTGTTGGTTGGTTTTTGGAGTCTAGATCCCATTACGTAACTCAAACTGGCCTTGAACTTGCTATGTACCCTAGGGCTCAAACTGGCAATCTTCCTGTCTCAGCCTCTCCAGTCTGGAATTACAGGCATGTACCAGAACTGTCTCATTGCAGCTTTTTAAGACTCTTAAATATATCCAAACCGGTTTCCACAATAGTAGGAAAATCTCACATTTCAGAAAAACACAAACAAATCATGTTTTGTGATGACAGACCTCAACACGGACATAAAATTCTGGCTGGGGTAGGAATAAGAAAAGAAACAAAAAAGTCTGAAAAGCTTAAACGTAAAAAGCCTTCCATCACACAATGAAAGGCAAATAACAAAGCAGAAACAGCTGTCACATCCAGAAATTCACACACATGCTGGCTGCCTAGCAGTGTGCTTCTCTTTCAAGTGAGGAGTCAACTGAAATAAGAACAAAATCCCCCCAAAAAGTAAACAAACACGCTAACCTCAAGAAACTATAACCCAGATTCAGGGCAGGACCAGGTGAATCCAGTACCTGTGCCACCAGACACTTCCCTAACCCTGAGACCTACAGCAAGAGACTAAGGAGCAGTCAGATGGGAGAATGGCCATACAGGGAAGAACCACGCGCCGGAAACGAACAGGGTTAACCTACAGGGAGCCCGGAAGTGTTTCCCCAGTGTTTAAGGAAATTCCTTAACCGCGGAGCCGCTTTTGATTCACTCCCTCTTCCACAAAATTCCCAGGATCCTGGCTAACCTGCATCTAAGAAGCCTGAACTCTTGACCTTAGTCTTTGTGTCTCCACCCCCGCCAAGTCCACCCTGCCCACCGAGCATGACCCCTGACCTCTGCCTGAGTGGCCACTAGCCCTAGATTAGCCCCGCCCCCTCCCGGACTCCCACCCCACCCAGCGTGCGCGCCAGGATGGGGGAGGGGCCCGCGCGTGCGCGGCCGGAGGCGGAGCGAGCCGGCAGCGCGCACGGCCCGGGGGCTCCCGCCAGAGCCCAAGCCCACGCACAGAAGGGGTGCAGGATTGAGAAGCCCCGGCCCACACCCGCCAAGGGGCCCCTCCCCATCACCAGACCGCGAGAAGCTCGGAGGGAGAGGGCTCGTGTCGCCAGGTCCTGGCCCCGATAAGATGTGGTGGGCGCGCGCCCCGACCACTCGTCCCACGCCCCCCTCCTTCCCGCGCGCCCCTGAGTGACTGGTGTGGTGGGCGGGCAGGAGCGCACCTGGGTCCGTCCTCTCAGGGCTCGCAGGCTCGGGCACGCGTGCGCAGAAGGGCGGGACAGGAGAAGTGCCGCGCAGGAGCTCAGTGCCGGCCGGCCGGCTCCGACCCCCTGTCTATAGGCGCGCGCCGAGAGCCTCGCGCACCGGCCCCGGGGCCCCGGCTGAAGGTGCGCGCGCAGCACCCCGGGAAGGTGGGAGGGAGGTGGTGGCGGAAACATGCGCGCGCAGCCGCCTGTCAGGGGCGGGGGAACTGTGAAACGTCCGCCATCTTATCTCCCTCTCCTTACCTGCGTCCTCGGGGGCGTGCGTACCACCCCCCCTCCCACCGAGGAGGGGGGAGGGCCCCCTCTTGGCCGCAGCCTTCACGGCCTTTAAATTCCCCTGGGAACCGCGGCTACTGCCACCGCCTTGCCTCCACTGCCTCCTCTCACGGCACAGACACGCGGGCAGTGAGTTGGAAAGAAGGCAGACGCTATTCCCAGCGAGCTGCCGCCGCTGCTGCCGAGGCCTCACCAAAATGGCCGCCACCGTCTCGGCCGCCACCACCACCACCACAACCACCACAGCTCGCTAACACTACCGCCAGCG
>RJWM01018732.1:0-40258 GCA_004363535.1 Dasyprocta punctata
GGCACGAGATACGTAGGCCGCTGCTGCTGTTTTACTTTAGATTCCAACCTCTGTCACCGTATTTTAACAATGCGTTTGGCAACAATAAAGAAAAAATGGACAACATGAACACATCTGAAGCTGGGCTCAGTGGCGTTCCTTGGCCTCCAGTGTGGGTTGGAAGCAGGCCTTTGGCATGACTGGGCAGGTCAGCTCTGGGGGACGGGGAATGCCGGGAGAAAAGCCCAGGGCCAGGAGAGACGGGGAAGAGCACCGAGGGCTTCCAAGTCCAGAGGAAGGCCAGAAGGCGGCTCCGGGGCGAGCAGGGCCTGGCTGCAGGGGCCTCCGCAATACAAAACCACCCCCGGTTATTCTTTAGGAGTAAGGAAAACACTTTACAAAGCTCCTCATAGTATTACGAGGCATCCTCAACTCCCTCAGTGCTGAAGAGCAGAGACGTTTCCGGAAAGGCACGACAGCCGGAAGCGGTGTCAACTTCCTGCTAGCACCCAGCACACGTGAGCGGCCTGCTGCGGTTCTAACAGGTCTCTGGGGAACAGGCAATGCTGTGCCTGCCGCATACTGACACGCACAGGGCGTGTGCAAACGGCCGGCACACTGGAGCTGCACGAGCGGCTCTGGCTCTCGGAGCCTCCGCCAAGCTTAGCGGTCTTCTGAGTGTGAGACGCTGAGCCCCGGAAACCCTGCAGGAGCCCCGGCAAGGGCGTGCGAGGCACTCAGGCGGAAGCCAGCTCAGGCTGAGAGCAGGCCCTGCGCAGCGTGCGCCCGCGCTTCACACGCTGTGACTGTCATGCAAGGCTGCTTCTCAGCCCAAGACCACGGCGACCTTCCACACACAGTGCAGGCGCTTCAGGGCCCCGCCCACGGCGACCAGGAGTCACGCGTCACCCACGCTGCCCCCACGCCTGGCAGTGAGGATGGAGGTCAGCCAGCCTTGCCCCGCACAGAGATGGCAGGGGCCCCACCAGCGAAGCCCAGTGCCTCCACATCAGCAGTGCTGTACCTCTGTAGAAACACTCTTTACTTTGGTTAATATTATTTCCCTCCACAGACAGGCATGAAAAGTAGGTGGCACATTTTATGAAAAGTTGTTCTGCTGTACATCTATATGAGGAGGGTAAACCAGCGAATCGGTTATTTTTAAAAAGACGAAACATGACTTCATTAACGTGCAAGCTTTGTCCACATTTCCAGTGCTTGTAACTTGCAGAATCGGGGAGCTCGGCAAACAAGAACTGTGCCCACGCGTGGCACACATGCGGCCCTGGCTTTGAGTCCCAGCGCTGCCGTGACTGCAGGTCACCTCCAGACCAAGCACTTAACCGAAGAGCACCCTCCCCACACCTCTGCACCTCGCCGAGAATTCAGTAAACACTGTGCGTGGAAGACGACCTCTGTACCGGTGACGAATGAGGGGGCATCACAACCCCACCCTGCTCTCGCCTTGCTGGGACAAACCAATGTGACAAGACGGGGTGCGATTTACTTAAACGCAGTCCCTCTCCTCCAGAACACTTAGGTTTTGTCAGGAGAGAACCACCGCAGAGGACCCTGGGCTGCCCGGCTGTCTCCCCATCTGAGAAACACGGCCACGCCAAGGGCGGGCACTCACCGAAGGGCGGGAGGTCCTTGACGGGCACCTTCTTCCGGGACGGGTAGAGGGACACAGCGGGCACCTGCAGCCCCTGGCCCAGCTTCTGCGCCGGCTGCGGCTGTGGCAGGGGCTGCAGCTGCGCCTTCTGTTGCGACCCTGCCCTGGGCGCCACCGGGGAGGTCTCAGACTTGACAGGCTTTTTGTCACCAGGATTCTTAGGCACTGAGAACAAAGAATGTAAGACGTCTGTAGTAACTTCAGAAGTGCACGAGCGTTTTCTGCAGTTACAATACTAAAATGCACGTCTTTTTTTCTGTTGCCTTATGAGAGACAGAAACTGCCAGGTGTGGTGCTGCACACCTCTGACCCCAGCACTGGGCAGGCTGAGGCAGGAGACCACAGTGAGTTCCAGGCCAGCCTGAACTACACAGCAAGGTACTGTCTCAAAAAGACAAAAACAAGAACAAAGAGATAAAAGATGGAAACTGGGAGGGAAACTCTTGTTTCAGAAAATATGAGCAGTATGGCAGAATAAAGATATTTACCAAGTTAGCAATCTCTAACAATGGCTTTATGGTTAAACACCAAATCACAAATAAGAACAGAAAATGGGGGTAATTCAATGTTACACGGCTGTATATAAAAAGCAGACATGGTAAGAGCTACAAAGAAAAATCATGAGGAACTACTTCTCTAAAGTGGTCTCCAAATTACTCTGACACCCCTAAGCTAAATTTTAACTGGACAAATGCTAGGGATGTAATCTGCGAATTGTCAGTCTCCTGTGGGAGATTCTCCAGGGAGGCAGGGCGCTGCCAGTTAACAGCCTGTGCTGCTGCGGGGTCACTATGGAATCCCAGGCGGACAGCGGCAAGCCCACGTGACAGGACAGTTAACAGCCTGCGCTGCTGCGGGGTCACTATGGAATTCCAGGCGGACAGCGGCAAGCCTACGTGACAGGATGGTTAACCGCCGCCGTCTGCGTGGAACCCTAATACCCCAAACCACCCGTGAGGTGCACATCCTGGGCCACGCTCCTCACAGACTGTTCAGAACCTTACAACCCCACAGCCGACGCCTCTCAAAGCTGTCCACGGGAGACCGGCCACTGGCTGGGTTTTTATTAACTTTTGGTTTCATCTATTTCCTATTTGCGACTGAGCCAGGCAGACACTCCGCTGCTCTACCCCAGGCCCCTCCTTCTCACTGCCAAGACCAGGGCTCACTGTGCATGCGCCCAAAGCCTGCACTCAGGCGGTCCTCCTGTCTCAGCCTGCCTGCTACAGGCACCTGCGCAGCGCAGTGTCTGGCCAGATTTCTAAAGGCTGCAGACTGCACTGGGCACTGGCTGGGCGGGGCCCCGGCCACCTAGGGGACTCACGCGTGCTGGTGGCGGGCTCGCACTGCAGCGACAGCGTCTGGAGGCTCTCCTCGTCCATCTCGAGCTCCAGGCTGGACAGGTACTGCTTCACCCTGCGAGCCATCTGGGCGTCCTCGTAGAGCTTCTTGGCGTTGAGGAAGGAGCTGCGGCGCGCCCGCTTCTTGTGGCCACCTGTCTGGGCGACGTCGAGCACCGCGGCATTTGCGCTGCCCTGGCTGAGAGACCTGCAGGGGGACAGGGAGAGCAGAGGCCGCTCGCTCCGGCCCAGGCCACGGCGCCTGCGTGGCGCTGCTGCGAGGCCACACGCGTCATTCCAGCGCGCACGCTCGCAGGGGAGGCGGTCTCAGCCTCGGAGCTCAGGGTTAGAGTCCCACACACACAGGCGCACACCGGCCCGGCACTGCTCTCCGTCAACCGCGACATCCTGCTTTCATCTCTCCCAGCGTTCTCTCCCAGAGGCCGGCAAACAGTCATTACACAGAAGCTCATGCAGGAACACAGCGCCAATCATTCCCATTTACCAGATTAAACTGACTTCTCTACTAGAGGATGCTTTGTATAGATTTAAGTAAATTAGCTACAAGGTTCACAATTAGTTTCTTATTCCTGGGTAGAATGTGGGAAGGTTTTAGGTAAAATGGTCAGTCTGTTAATACTACAGTCATGCAAAATAAACATCTGTATATGGAAACTACTTAGCACATGAATTGTTAAGAATTACTTTTAACAAGGATTGGTTTATACGGAATGAAAATAGTAGTTAGTTGAGCTGTAAAAAAGTTGGTTTTAACACCTGGGGGCACCTTTTATGTTTATGTATATTTACTTCTAAATACCTGTGCAACAGTACTTTAACTGCACAGTTTTTCCTTCTCATATCCTTCCCCACCCCCATTTTAGACTTTTCTCATTTTCAAGACACACGAATTATAGGAAAACAGAATCTTTCTGGGAGCTCAGAAATACGCCTGGCCTACAGCTCCCCAGACTAGTCATCGACCACTTCCCAGCTCCGGGGTTCAGGACTGCAGGAGCAGAGGCCCGCAGGTGACAGCTGCAGCCAGTCTGCCACGGGGACTGCGAGAGCGGCAGGCAAGGGTGCACAGCACCGGGAGAGGCCAGGGAGGGACGCGGCAGCGCAGGCTGCGCTCTCCACCACTTACCCCAGACTGCGCCATTTCTTCTTCCTGCAAGTGAGAGCCGAGGAGATTGAAGCGTGAGTGCAGAGAGAGACAGAAAGATCACAGCTCAGAAAGACAGGCCTGGACTTCAGGGTAAGCAGTCCTAGCAGCCCACAAATGCTCAACTGACCACCACTTTCCTGTAAGTACTTGTTTGGCTCAAAAGACAAGTGTAAGTTTCTTGTCCTAGAAGAAGACAGACAAGGTTTGTCTCCTCCATTGACTCGCTACCGTGCGGATACTGAGACAGTGTCGTTTAAGTGTATACAACCCCTTGGGAGTCATGACTACAAGTCAGTGTCCTCAGAAACAATAAAGAAATACTGGTGATTGACGTTAGATGAGACACGGAGGACAAACACTCTCACTGGAGTCAGAGTGCACTTAATGCCAAGGAAGGCCCAACAGTTGACTCTGGACCCAGAGCAATCTCTGCCACACGGCGAATATAACACAGAGACCTTGCTCACTGAAGGGGAAGCTTTACAGGTGACCTCTCCAGCCCCACACGGCCACAGGCGGACCCACTCACCGCGTCCTGAACATGAGGGCCGGGTCCATGTTTACTGAGGCCATGCGGCCCACATGACGAATTTCCTTGGCAATCATCCTGAGCTTCTCAAAGTTGACCAGCCCTTCTACTTTTGAGTCATTTCCTGCAATGTGGCAGAGGAGAAAAAGGAAGTCACGTGGCACCTGGTCCACACTGCTGCTATACGTGCAGGCAGAGCCCCACGCCCGCCCTGCCCCCCACCCCCATGCGGGCAGAGCCCCACGCCTGTCCTACCCTCGTGCAGGAAGGTGAGATCCTTCTTGATAACTGGGAACAGGGGGATGACGGGTGGCTGCAGGTTCTGACTGTTGAGGACATTGCGGTACTTGGCCATGTTTCTAGAAGGATCAAACAGGTCTTGGAGATCCTGAAACAGCTTCTCGTATTTATTGGGAAGTTTTTCCCAGGTAGTCCGAAGTCTTGCCACTGGTGCCAGGTTCAGGCCACTGATGAGGATAAAGGAAAGTGGGATCAGTTACACGCGGCCTCCTGCAGTGCGGCAGTGTACTGCCCATGGACGCCTGACAGCTTCACATGAGCGTGTCTATGCACAGCCATCCACGGGGGATGTGTAAGGAACCTCGCGATGCCCTGGGTGACACCAACGGCAGACAGACGCAGGTCCGGGCGCAGTCACAGCCCGCTGGTCTGTCTCTGTCTCCCAGTGTGCATTTCCCTCAAGGCCCACATGTCAAAGGCCCAGCCTTCGGAGTCACCCGAGGTTGGGAAGGAGCTCACAAGAGGCAGGGACTGGAGAGTGGGAGTCTCGGTTCCAGGTCAAGGAAGCTGTCACGGGGATGGGACCAGCCTGGCCTGGTCTGTGTCCCTCCCTGAGGGGAACAGTCACGCTCCATCATGGGTCTGCACAGCGGTGCGCTGCCTCACCACAGGCCCCAAAGCAGTGGGCCCAACTAAGGACAGACGGAAACCTGCAGAATCACCCTCCAAGCTGACGAGCGCAGGTGCTCCCACCGTGGTGGAAAGACGACTAACACACAGTCAGCAGGACCGCTGTGCAGGTACTGTTCTTTCTGCACAGACAGAGCAGTATTTAGGCCATGGCAGGCATCTGATAAACAGATGGGGCAAGTATTCCGGAGCATTAAAACAGCAGTCACAGTAGTCACTAGAGTACATTAAACTCTAGGCAGGCAAAGTGATTAATAACTTCCTCAACATCAGCCTAACTCACTGCTCCCATTTGTACTTACTTTTGGGCTCAATCTAAGCACTTAAAAGGGAAGTCAGTTAACATGTATTGGGCATCTGCCTTCTGCTGTCTGGTGGAACTTCTCATACATTATGTCATTTCATCACTCTTTGGGGGTATTCTTATTTTATAGGAAATAAACTGATATTCAGAGGAGCTTAAATAATTTGCCCAAAGTTTAATAATTTGTCAGAGTTTAAAAAGAGAAGTAGTAAATACAGACTCACTACTCTCCCAATCAGCACAAGGGAGATTTTAAATTAAGCATTAGCTATGGGAGAAAACCACTTTTGCTTTGAATCAATGACAGCCTTGCATGTGTGAGGCCCTCGGCTGCCTCCCCAGCTCTGCCGAGGGGGGTCGGTCAGCAGCTGTGGGTTGCTGGGGCTTCCGGACAGAGCGACCACGGCACCATTCCAGCTGACAGACGTGCTCACCTGATGATGGCGAACATGGAGTTGAAGTTCTTGCACTCCCTGCAGTGAAGCGCGATCTTGATGAAATGCTTGATGATCTTCATCCTCTTCAGCTGGTTGGTCTCTCGGAGAATCTCCGAGGCCACCCAGAATGTCTCCTGGTTAATGACTTCCTCGAACTTCTTCAGATTAGCACAGCTGGTTTTCGACCTCAGCTTGAACAGATCGTCTATGTACTCGGTAGGCTCGATGTTGCGGAAGAGCTCGAAGTTGCGCATGGAGAGCTGCGTGGAGACCTCCACCGTGCTGAGCTGCAGCAGGGAGATCTGGCTCTCTCGCAGCAGCTCCTGTGCGTCCTCGTCCGAGCACAGGGTCTCCGTCTCCATGTTGTTTTTCAGATAGTACCTGTTTTTGGAGAAACAGAAGGGTGTCCGGCACAAAGCCCACGCCGCAGCCCCACAACACCCAGCTCTTAAGGACGGTTGACAGAAGCTGGAATCGATGGCAACACTTTTCTTCTCTACCAGGTCGGCAGTGCTGCCCTGCTTACCAGATCCCACAGCACCCACAGAGAATTTGGGGTGGGGGGGACAAGCAAATTTCATGACATTTCTTTTGTACCATCTGTAATTATTCTCTCCTTTCCAAATTATTTTACCCTTCCTATTAAAGATGACAAAAGAGAGCCATTTTTCAGTTTAGACAAGGACAAAGGAAGGAAGCAGAAGACCAGACAAAGCCATCGCCGTTTCTCAGAGTGCGGGGGAGGACACTGCCGGGTCCAAATGAATCCACTTCAGACTCCAACAGCCAGGACCCCAGCTGTCTCCCTCTGTTGGATCCTATGCATGAAACAATCCTCAAACAGATTTTAATGCTTAAATATGTGGATCTTCATAAAAGCCCCACAGGACAGCAAGGCAAGCATTAACCCTATTTGTCAGGCAGAAACCTGGACCCTAGTGCAGCACAGAGCTCAGAGCTGGGCCATCTTTCTTTTTTTAAGCAACCTGTTGAAAACTGCATTCAAATGTTTGCTCTGGGATTTATTTTCTTGCTTTCTTTCTTTGCAGAAAGCAGATTCTTTCTCCCCGAGTGAAAGTCTCTGAGTAAGAAAAGTGAACACACACACAGAGGCCCCACTGAACTGCTCTTTTTCATACTTAACAAAACCTTCATGACAGAAAACACACGTCTCAGCCCTCAGCACTCTTGGGCGTCGTGCTGTCCACTCCGATCACTCACAGGGCCCAGGACCGTCTATTACTTTTCTGCATGGTGAATGTGACTACGAATAATCTCAGAACTGCATCATGATTACAGTTATCAGCGTACATTCAAATGAGACCTGAGAAAAATGAACTTCTGAAAATGAAACTGTCTGCCAGTGCTAGGCTTGGAAATAAAAGAGCAGCAAAGTTACAGCTAACAGGAAGAAAACACATTTTGAATGAATTAAATCACAGTTTAGATCTATTACATGAAAAAGTCATGTGCAGTGGAACACTCCATAAAATAAGACAATTCTTAAAAAGTTATTATGCAACTACTTTTCATTTAGTGCAAAGTCCAATCATCACACGAGAGCCAAAACTTCAATGCTTTTCAACTTTCAACTATTTGTGGTTTACGGTCAAATTACCCATCCCTATCAGTGGGAGTATCACTGGTGGGAGGACGCCATTGGCACAGCACGGCAAAGGTTCTCACAAGCGTGTGTCTCGGGGCCCGGCTCGGCAGCCGCTCCAGTGTGGTTCCCACAGCGCCCCACACCCTGCGTGTCGCGCAGTCCTCCCCATGTCCCTGCCTGACCTTGCGTAGCTGCTGAGGTCGGGGGCGAGGAGCACACAGCGCTGTACACACACACACACACCCCAGGGCTCCCTCGTGACTCCACTCCAGCTCAGCCCACACGCTGTCAACCAGGGACTCGACAGGCAAACCTAGGAAGCCAGCGTGTGCGCCGGCTGACAATGAAAGCCCTCAGGCCCTGCCGTGCACACTGGCCTTGACCTGGGAACCACGGGTGTGTGTGGGTGTGTGCGTGTGTGTGTGTGACACCTTAGTTGTAATCTCCAGGGGCTCTCAGTCATTTAAAACCTCTCCACCGTGCTGCGGGTAGACAGCGTGTACCTTCCGCTCAGCTGTATTCTGTCAGCAAGCTTGGACAGCTGGTCTGGAAGTCGTCTCTGTTTGATGACACCCTCAGGGGTGACGGAGACCTCACACAGGGAATACTGATCTGGGGTGGCAGTGATGGCAAACTCCCTGATGGCCTGGACGACCACTTCCTTCGCCGTGGTGTCCTTACTGATCATGATGTATCGGCTTTGCTGATCGGCCTTAAAAACCCTCAGCACTTGATCTGGCAAGTCTGGAGGAAAAGAAAAGCCACATGGAAGTAAGGGCAGAGCATGCAAGACACTGTGCTGAAGCTGAGTGACCTGAGGAGCAGAACCTCCCTCAGGAAGGGAGGGTGACTGTCACCTCCCCCGTGGCTTGAGATCTTTGCAGACTCAACCCCCGTGCTCTGCTGTAGACTGCTCCTCTGCCTCACAGAATGCTCAGCAACCTGCAGACAGATGCAAATGGCACAAGCACAAGACGACCACATGGGTGTCGAAGAAAGAAAAAGTTAAACCCAAACTTTACCACACAGAATCTAACCTGTGCCTCCTGCCCTTACGTGGTAGGACTTTGCAATAACAACAAGGTTCACGTTATCCTCATTGTGTCAAAGCCTTAACAAGCCTAGAGAGCTTAATGTGCCCACAGCCATACCAAAACAGTCTGTGGAAAATGACAACAACTGGGGCTGATGATTTGGAATTTAAGTTTCACCCTGAATTTCCACATCTGGTGTAATCTGTACCAAGCGAGAGAGGCACACGGGGCATTGCGGCGACGTCACAGAGAGCAGGACGCGCCAGTGCGCTCACCGGGAGTGGCACTGAAGTCCAGGATGCGGTGATGTGACTGCAGAAGGTCAGGGTTGCTGGAGGACAGGGTCCCGCTGACGGGCAAGGCAGCCGGGATGTGCTTCGTCTGCCGCAGCCCCACTATGCTGTCGTCTTGGGACTGACCGATTCCAATATCGCTGCGCAGAGGAAAATCAGGAAAGAAAACTGTCAGCAAGTTACAGTGTTACAAGTCATGTTCATTAAGCTCTCAATTAACATAAAAAATGTCACTAACAAATTCAGTTAAAAATTGCAAAATCCACAATTGCTGCAGTGTACCCAGCTCGCCCTGCCGTTCCCCGAGTGTACTCACGACTGCTGCAGTGTACCCAGCTCCCCCTGCAGGTCCCCAAGTGTACCTACGATTGCTGCAGTGTACTCAGGTCCCCTGCAGTTCCCCGAGTGTACCCACAACTGCTGCAGTGCACCCAGTTCCCGTGCAGTTCCCCGAGTGTACCCACAACTGCTGCAATGTACCCCATCCCCCTGCAGTTCCCTGAGTGTACCCACAACTGCTGCAGTGTACCCCATTCCCTTGCAGTTCCCCGAGTGCACCCACGACTGCTGCAGTACACCCCATTCCCCTGCAGTTCCCCGAGTGTACTCACAACTGCTGCAGTGTACCCAGGTCCCCCTGCCATTCCCCGGACTGCTGCAGTGCACCCAGTTCCCCTGCAGTTCCCCGAGTGTACCCACAACTGCTGCAATGTACCCCATTCCCCTGCAGTTCCCTGAGTGTACCCACAACTGCTGCAGTGTACCCCATTCCCCTGCAGTTCCCTGAGTGTACCCACAACTGCTGCAGTGTACCCCATTCCCTTGCAGTTCCCCGAGTGCACCCACAACTGCTGCAGTGTACCCCATTCCCTTGCAGTTCCCCGAGTGTATGTGTGCTGCTCCAATGCCTGTGTTTTTCACGAGACAAGCTGCAAGCACTGTAAGTAGCTTCTCAGTATAAAAATACATTCAAGGAAATGTGATCTTCAGTTTCTGAGGGAAATGGGTTTAAGAAAAAAGCACATTCCAGTGAATATATTCAGCCTCACTTACCCTTTCATCAGAAGGGTAAAGTGTTTTATAAGCTAATCCTTAGAAACTGATGAAGCTGAGTAAAATGAGTAGAAGGTAGAAAATCCAAACTGCTTTAGTTCTGTTCACCAGTGTTCAGGGGGGAAATGAGGTTACTATGGAGTTAAATGTAAAGAAACCCTGACATGGACATTATTTCTTAATTATAGGGCACAGAAGACCAATGATGCATGGTGACATTTCCTAGTATCAAAGAAAAGGAAATCCAATGGAAATCCAATGACTCACTTTTAATTCTCTGTTCAAAACTTCTAGTTACACATTTTAGTTCTCAGAAAAACACTGGTTATTATTAATGGCAACAAACTCATTTCCATATATAAAAAGGTGCTGCTGTGGGCAACTCTTGAAATATGATTTAATAATATATAAAATGATTTCTAGATTGAGGGATCAAGTATTTCCACAACAAAGCATCAAATAAAATAGCGTACCTGAAAATAACAAGATTAGAAGCAAATTGTTACAGTTTTAACTAGTTTCTATAACTTCTCTGAAATAGAAATCAGTAATGTTACACTAAGACTGCAATGTAACTAGGCCATCATAAATAAGAAGATGTTAGTGTAAGGTGAGTCCAGGAACAGTTACATTTCTATTGAAGCACACACAGGTAAGTACTGAAAGACTAAAAGTACCAATGTTCTGCCGAAGATAAAAAAGTAGAATTTTATTTCACAACCACGCAGTGGTCTCTGCCAGAATCCACGGCACGCAGTCCCGCCGTGCTTGGCCACTCCCCACCAACAGCCAGGAATCCCAGCACACCGCCTCCCGGGGTGTCGCAGCCTCCCTCGAAGGCCGCCTGCGGTGGCCTGACTGAAGCCTGTCACCCCGCGCAGGGCCCAGCGGTACTCCTGGACCGAGAGTACCTCCAGAATCACCCTGACACGGTGCAGCCCTTACTGCCGGCCGCCCCGAGTCTCCGCCGCTCCTGCAGCTGCTGCTCAGCCTTTGCTGACTGTGCAGGCTGAGGACTGACTTGGATTTCGCAGGGTGCACCTGGCTCTCTCCACTTACTGGCAGCCAAACTTGAATGCTGCAAGGCTTCTGTCCTACCCTCTCCTTTACTCTGTGCACATCGCTCTACCACGCCTGCCACTTCCGATCTGCTGGCAACCAGCATCTTGGCTCTATAATCATTTGAGGAAAAACACCTCAGTAGTATTCCAAAACCTGAAAATATCTGTCATTTATAGTTTAGTAGCCTTGTTAAGAAAATAAAATCTTTAGCCAGGTGTGTGGTGCACACCTGCAATCCCAGCACTCGGGAGGCTGAGGCAGGAGGATTGCTGTGATTTTGAGACCAGCCTGGGCTACAAAGTGAGCTCAAGACCAGCCTGAACTGCATAGTGAGACCCTGTCACAAAAAAAAAAAAAAAAAAAAAAAAAAAACATCTTCACAAACTAGGTGTGTGGCTCAGAGGTACACTGCTCCCTTATTAGAATGCACCAGATTCAGGGTTGCATCCATAACGCAGCAAAAAAGAAAACAAAACCCAAGAAGACCCCCAAGAACACATACTAATTTCTAGAAAAGTTCAGTGCTTTGCTTTAAATCAGTTTATCAGACTATAATAGACGCTAATTGGTCCTATGTACCTTTAAATATAATTACTTTTTCCATTTCAATTACATCCTACAGTTTTTCAAATAATTTTTGTAAGAAAATATTTAAGTGAGCCATGTATCTGCTTCAAAGCTTTCCTTAAAAGTGTTTTATTTTTATTTATTTATTTACTGTTTTTGGTACTGGGGATCAAACTCACCACCTCACGCCTGCCAGGCACGCACTTACACCATTGAGCTAAATCCCCAGCCCTATTTTTTGAGACAGGATCTCACTATTGATCTCACTTTGTAGCCCAGGCTGGTCTCGAACTCACAACAATCCTCCTGCCTCAGCCTCCTGAGTGCTGGGATTACAGGTGTGCGCCACTATGCCCTGCTTTTTCCTCAGTGTTTTAAAATCAAGCTAATTCCCTTCTATTCTTACTCTTGTCTAGATTTTGAGTATCTTTCCAAGCACACACAGAATAAAATTAGATGCAGCACTCCCGTGCAGAGCTCATCGGGCCGACACCCACGCTGGACAAATTACCGCCCCGACCTGAGTGTCACATGTCCACCGACGCTTCCCACAGTACGCTGACTTACATCTCATTTCTCCTCAAGGTTCATATCTAACTCATGGTCAAACATGACTCTCAGATCTTTTGTTGCTGTCACACTGCTAATCATTCTGCATTATGCACTTATTTTTTCATTCACTTAAACGTAAGTTTTCCATCCAGAGTCACTTTAAAAACTGACTCCGTTTCCTATAAATGCCAGCTGTCCTAATCCACTGACTCCCAGAAACTTACTATGAATGTTTTCACACGCTACAAGTAAAGCCACCACTCTCACGCTTATCCTCACGGTGCTAAACCAGACGTTTTCCCTGAACTGCCAGTTCAGTGACCACAAGTTTGACACGCAGTCCATCGATAGTTTCAAACTACACCTCTCTAATCTGTGGATGAAAATTTTATCTGAAATGCAAATTACAAAATAAGAAAAAAGATACTTAATGTAATCCTAAATGTCTGTATAGTTTCCTTTAGACACATTAAACTATCAAAGAAATAAATCAACTCGTATTTTTCAATATATTATCTTTTACAGCCCTGTACTTTAAGAAAAATACCATAACAGAACATAGCATTCTGAGTTACTTAATCTTTAAAAAAATGGCTGATGGTGCTTGAGTTTAGTACAATATTCCTGGACTCAAGAACTGATATGAAGAAACAAACAGGCAAAGAAACAAAGCTGAAAGAAAAAAAATATCGCGTCAGGGATGCGTGTGGCTCGGTGCGGCCTGAGGACGCGAGCACAGTCCCATCTCTGAACCCCCTCAGAGTCTGTGCTGTCACTGCCCCGTGCCTCACCGTCCTTCCACCAGCCCAACTCAGCTGTCCCAGTCACTTCCGGGCTGCTCCCCTCCCAGAGCCAGCAACGGCACAGTGGGGGCACGGAGAGCAGCCCGGGGATGCTGGAGGAAGCCCCGTTGGGCTCCTCGAGCCTGGGCCACAGTCAGGGAATAGGCCGGACGGCGATGGGGAGGCACAGACACTGCAGAGGACATGGCCAGGACCCAGGAGGTGGGGACACGGCCGTCCAGCACAGCAGATGGTGGCTGAGTTCCCAGGAGGAAAAGCAGCTTCGACAAGGACGTGCTTAGCTGTCCCCAGGAAGCGAGTAACACAACCAGCTGCTCAAGGCTGCTTCTGAAAGCCTGGAACACTCAGGTACTTGGGGCGGACCCTATCGACGTCGCTGCCCCGCCCATCACCGTACTCATCACACCCAACAACGCACACAAGTTTATGCAGACTTACTTATACGGTTTCTGAGGCAGGATACTGATGCGAGTCTTGTCAAGTATCTTTTTTAACTTGTTCCTGCCTCCGACCGTGTTGGCTTTACTTTTTTTGTTCACTTTCTCGAGGCCTATCACCTGCTCCACGTCCACAGCCAGGTCGGGGATGGAGTAGCGGCTGGCCTTTTTTATGTCTCCGATTTTAGGAAGGTGGGGGGCGCCGTTTCTCTTCTCTTCTGACAATCTTGTCAAAAGTTCTTTAAATACTGAAACAAACAGACATGGAAGCATCACAAAACACCACCTGCTGGGAATCCAGCTGCACTGAGGCAAGCACGGAACCCGGGAATCCATGAAAAGTACAGACCCCGGTTACCAAAACCAACACTCTAGACAAACCACTTCCCAGTGACACCGAGAATCTGCCTTGTTTGCTGCTTCAGCAGAGCGATTAAGAAAGCAGTGTACTCCTTACAGGTGTCTTAGTGTTTGCCATCAGAATATAGATTTCATTTATCAATGAACAAAGATAAAAAAGAATTTATGGTCCTCAAACAGATTTCAATTTAGAGCTAATTACTTATATAATAAACTACATATTTTTATTAGATTTTTATCCTTATGATGTTTCAATTATAGAAATGACACCTTTCACGGTTAAAATCTAAATATAAAAACAAACACCCTCCCACACGCCAGAAGAGAGAAAAATCAAAGTATGCAAAAAAATACTTACCAAATAAATTTGTTTTCACAGTGATAGATAGATGTGTGTTATTTCTAAGAATTTCCATGGCTTTTGACAGCTGGATATTTTCAAAGTTTTGGCCATTTACTTCTAATATCTAAAAATGAAATCATAAAATTAACGTCAGCGTCACTACTCAAGAGAAACAAAGACGCCGAAGTTCACCCTTACTCAGGTCGGGAGCCGCGCACCTGATCGCCGCGCTTCAGGCCCGCCTCGGCCGCCTTGCTGCCGGGGTCGACGCCGTCCACGAAGACCCCAAAGCCCCTCTCGCAGCCCCCGAGCAGGAGGAAGGGCAGCGGGGCCTCTCGGGACGGCCTGGTCAGCGTCATGGGCCTCCTCCTGGCTTTCGCGGCACAGGCAATGTTTAACAGCCGGAGGTGGCCGCCCATCTTCTGCAAGGGCACAGAAAGGCGCTATGAGTGCAGAGACGGGGCGCTGAGGAGGAGCCTGGAGCTGATACTTAAAAAATCAAGTATTACCTCTCTTTCCAGATTATTTTCAAACTCTTCTAGAAATCGAGTCATTGCAGGGTCTCCTTCGAAGTCATTGAAGTGATTATTCACCCACAGCAGTACTACCCGTGTCACCTGAAAGAGCACTTAGGTGAGCTGCCTTCTTTTCAGTGCTAAGACCGAAATCACTCCATAAAAGATAGAAACAATTTACGTAATACTGTACAAGCTACAATTTCAACAAAGACATTATTCATAAAAAATGACCATCTGAAAATATGTGTATTTGAAGTGCAGCTTCGTCGGGGTTGGGGGTCCTTGAATCTGTGGAGGTAATTAACATCTTGCTTTACTTTCAAAGCATTCTTAAAAGAAATAAAAATGAAAGCAAAAGTACAATAAAACCAAAATAGCTTAATACAAAAGAAGACAGAAACTGAAAACTAAGGGTGAAAGGACAAAGTAGGTAAGGAAGTGAGTAGTGTTAACCTAGAACGCTCTGAGAGAACAGGTTGTGAAAGGAAGGAAGGAGCGTCGCTGGCTACCCGCCCGGCCTCGGCAGAGCCCCTCAGCCAGTGGGAAATCTGCGTGCAAGGACCGGACAGGGCAGGGACAGCCGCGCTGGACAGTGCTGCCCAGTGTCCGCTGTCAGTCACTGCAAGTGTAACTGTTACTGCGAAGGAGTAACTGCGTGAACTCTCCCCCAGAGCAGGGACTGCAGGCTCTGTGGGTCCAGATGTCAGGCCAGGTTACCTTCTAACATCTCTCCAATACGAGGAAGTTAAAACATTTGGTGACCGATTTATTGGCTACTGGATTTAAAGAAAAAAAAATCTATTTCCAAAGTTGAACTTAGAAATCTGTAACAAGAAAGAATAGCCACTGTTTTGTTTAAAAATTTTTCTCATATTCTACCAAATTATTCGGAACTCATATTCTATTAAATAACCAAATCTGCAAGTTCATATTGCAATATTGCATATCAAAAAGCCAGACAGAATGCATTTGCAACCTTATCCCTGAGGGTCGGGTCATTAAACCACTCCAATAACTTCTTGCCCACTTCCATTGGGCTAGAAAGAAACGTCCGGTAGGTCAACAGGAAGTCTTCTATGAACGTTGGATCCACCACCGAATGCTCCTCCACCAGGTGCATGGTCAGCCTTTCAGAGGTGCCCTGTGACAAATAAAAGGCTTGGTCACGCCTCACATGAACACTGACACAAGGCCCGCGTTTCAGGCCTTGAACACAACGTCAGCCAGGCAGTAATAATTCATAAAGTGGCACTCATCGAGAAATGCAAAGATATTTTCATTACTGCTGATAACCTGCAAGAGGCATCACACTTAAAAATGAAAAAAGGAGCCTGCCCTCAGGACACTGCGTGGGAGGACTTCCACCTCACCTTTATGACGATGTGGCCCTTCCTGGTTCCGGTCCGGTCAAGCTCCCGGTGCTCCTTTACCATGACGATCTCTCCCTCCTCTTCCACCTTCTGCATGTTCTTCTCCACTTGGTTGAGGATCCGGCAGTAATCTTGCTGTGCGATGCAGACAAACTGGGATAAAACGAAAGGCACACATTGATGATGAAGCGCTTGCGAAAGACCCGTTGTGCTAATAATTCAGTGTCTTAATTATTAAACACTGACATTTTTCCCTGTCCTTCCCATAGCTTCTAAATTAATCCAGAATGAACCTTAATCAGACTTCCCTATTTTCAATACATTTTCTTCATTAGTCAAAAAAAGTTTAGTTTTTAGAGTATGTATTTTATGGAGTCCTATAAACTAAAAAACCAGAAGGGAAGGCTACAAGGTCCTTTCTCAAACCTCTCTCACAGTGGGTTTTCCTGGCCAAACAGACAAAAAGAATTATCTTTAGGATTTCTTCTGAAGCTCTTATAAATGTGACAATTTAAAAAGACTGGTTTCCATGAAAGGCACAAATGCGAAGACACTGCATTAACTGCAGAGGGCACACGAGGCCGCCGGCCCCGCTCACAGGCGGCCCCAGGGCCCCCCAGAACGCCGTGAGTGCGCACCTTCGGCCCTTCCTCCCCGCCCAGAAGAGCGCAGATGGCCAGGGAGCCTCCTCTGCGCCACACCCGGAAAGCGCCCGCGCTCAGGGCGATCCCTCGAGGTTCTCAGCGGGTTAGGAACCAGCACAGCGCTCTGTCCTGGGCGGCGCCTTGTCCGCCTCTCCCCTCCGCACGGCCAGGCGCGCGCGTCCTGGTTCTGTACACGACACCACAATGGCCAGGTGTGCGCCTCTCAGCTCGGCCCTAAGGGAGGATGAGGCAGAACAATCGCAGCCCGTCTCAAAAAATAAAAAGGCCTGGAAATGTAGTCCAGTGCGAACGCCCTGGGTAACAGCCCCAGTACGAAGGGAGGGGGACACCACAGAAAGGGCCCGAAACGACCAGAACCGCCAGCTGGTCCAGCAGCAGAACACAGCCAGCCACTACCGCTGCCTCCTTAGGAAAAGCGCCCCCTGCAGGCCGGGCTCAGGATCGGATCGGATCGGATCGGAGAGAGCAGGGAGCTCCGGGAAAGGCGCTCGGTCCGATCCCGTCCAGTCTAACCCAGGACCTCGCGCAGGGGCCAGGCGTGCAGCAGCCGGGTGTGGGCCTGCAGCAGCCTCCTCCGCACCCCGCTGTCTCAGGTTCCTAAACCAAACAGTCGCCCTGGCGGCAACAGAGCGCAGTGCGGGGACAGGAGCTACTCGGTAAATCACACTGTCGACATTTAAAACGCAGTGTTTCACAGTGAAAAATACAGACAAATTAGAGGCAGACGCTAGCAAATAAAAACCAGCCGGCTAAGTTCTGAATGATTTATTCTGGTTTATGAACTGGTTTGCGAATGTCCAGGAGAGCATTTTTCCGCCTGTAAACAAAAAGATGAAAAATAAGCAGGCTGTCAGGTTATAGTGCATGAAGGTTAAACGTGGTGCGGGCGTCCAGAGCTCCACTTCCACAGGCCGGTGGGGTCTGGTGTCACGCTGCTCCTGCATGACACCCCACAAAGCTTGGGGTGCTCAACACGATCACCAGCGGGGGACCCACCCCACGTCACCGCCACACAGCGCAGCGCCGCCCACGCTGTCTCCTCCCAGCCCTCGCAATCACATCGGGCGACTTTCTAAAACCGCGCGTGCGCGCCAGAATCTCGGGGCAGCGGAGCAGTGTCAGCAATCACCCTTCTGAGCAACGCGCGTTACTCTCTGAGCTTTCGCCCTAGGTGATCCACTGGTCTGTCTTCCACGCGTTCCACGCGTTCTGCGCGAGAAACGGCGCTCCCCCACGAGCAGCTGCCCTCGCGCACTGATTCATCTATGCAGCGCTCAGAAGCCACAAAGATACAGGATTTTTGTGTACAATAAAATGGGAATGGTTTAACTCGATTTTTTAAAATATCCCATTTCTTCGATATTGGGAAATGGGCGGAAAATGTTTAAATGTGAAGGGGAACAAGGGAGAGGGGAGGGAGAAAGAAAAAAAGACTAGAAGGAAAAACGGAAACAAAGGTTTTTCAAAGAGGGGAAGAGAGGCTGGAGGGAAGGGGAACCGGAAAAAAACAGCATGATACATCATGGACAGGCACACACTCCCTTGAGGAATGCGCTCATGTGTAGCTAAAATGTACCAGTGAAAGTTTCTTTTTCAATCCCATTCCCAGCACTCAGGAGGCTGAGGCAGGAGGATCGTTGTGAGTTCAAGACCAGCCTGGGCTACAACGTGAGGTCAAGGCCAGCCTGAACTGCATACTGAGACCCTGTCTCAAAAAACAGGGCTGGGGATTTAGCTCAGTGGCATGTGAGTTCGATCCCTGGTACCAATTAAATAAAATTAAAATAAAAAATAAAAAAATAAAAATCCCATTTCTATAACACTGACCATATGTGATTTGAATGGTGTGGTCCTTAAGTCTTTTATTTCAAAAAAATCCTTATTTCATTTCTTTTTACAGAGCAGCAAAACTGCTCCCCAAATTTGTATAGGAAATTTTAAAAGGTTTTATCTCCAACTAATTTTAGGCGTTTTGTTCTTCCAGTCAAGTATTAGAGAACATAAATCATTTTCTCATTTATCGTCTAAAAAAGAAACATATCCCTGTATTAAAATAAGTGGAAAACATGGGAAAGAAAATGCTTTTTCCACGAGAAATGTCCAGTGAATTAATCTTCTTGACTGAAGACTGAAGTGAGTTAAGATAAATTTGATTTGAAAATCTTAGTGTTTACATAGACAATTTTGGCATTTCTTATGGAGCAAACTAAAATGCTGTCAAAAAGCAGAAGGACCTCAAAGTCAAGGTATTTAAAAAGAAAAATAGATTTTACTTGAAATCACTTATCTTCATTAGCAACTTATAATAAAACCTTACTCGTGTGCTGAAAGCTGAAAACTTACGAATTGTTCCAGAGGTTTTAGACTTTTGGGAAGTTGTGAACAATGAAAATTCTGTATTGTCTTAGCATCCTCACAGGAAATAAAAGTTCAAGATTTACTTATGAAAGATCAACAGGCAGGCTGGAACAGTATCTCAGTCGTGGAGCGCTGCCTGTAATGCCGGGGCCCTGGGTTCAATCCCCGGTATGGCCAAAACAAAACAACAGCACATGACATTCTAATTTATCGCTAAGTACAAGTGATAAAAGAAGGAAGCAAAATTACACCTCGATCAACACACTGCACAGGTAACTGAGCTTATTCATGCCGGGCTGCTTCCTCAGCCAAACACTCAGCTTCAATGTCATGAGACCCCTGGTCCCCAGGGCACGCGAGCCTCACACGCAGGCTGACCTCAGGAGGTGACAGCGATCCAAACCGCCACCGCGTTCACAGTCGGCTCTGACCCTCGGAGAGAAAAGACACTGGGGATGAGGGGCCGAGGCAGGACAGAGGAGGGACCCGGAGGGAAACGCACTCCAGCCGCCTCGGGCTCCAAAGACCCGCAGCAGCTCTCCGCTCACCACCTCGCTGTCTGCTCTAACGTGCTGGGTGCCACGCGCCTCATCAGCCGACACTTATCTTGGACCCGCTGGAATGGGGGACAGGGACAAACCCTAAGCAAAGTTCTTTTGGTTGCAAAAGCTCTCACTACTCCCGTTCATTCCAACTGGTGACTGCCAATTCCACGCATTGTGGTCAGCAGAACGACAGGACAGCGGAGGCCACTGCACTACGGCTCCACCTGTTACCACGAGGAACGGCGGACACTGTGTTCCCCACAAAGTGAGCACCATCCTGAACAGGCACTCACAAGTGGCAGTGTGTTTGCCATCACTGCCACGGTTTTAAGGGACACGTGCCAGCACTGAGCAGACGCCTGGGGAAGCAGAGGACGAGTCCTGCAATCCCTGCTTCAACACGCTCCTCTGACAATGGTGCTGGGTGGGGCGGAGGGCAGAAGGCACAGCGAGCTTCTCGAGCAGCTTACTCACCCTGGACCCCCTTTCTCCTTTAGAGAACCTCACAGGCGGAGCCCCGGGGCTCACGTACCTCAGTGAGAGCTCTGCTCTGCACCGGGTCTACCTCGCTACGGCTCCCGTCTCCCAGTGATGCTTCCCACCAGTAACAGATTAGACCCCTAACACAGTGCCTCTTCCTTCCTCTTCCCTTCCAGAACCCGAGGGAAGTGTGCACCGTTACCGGGCACAGCAGACACGTCTTGGGCACTGGGACCCTCGGTCAATAAGTCTTCTATGAATGATTCTGAATACTTGTCTGTCTCCTACCAATTCAGCCCTGTGGTCACAAAATTTCCAACAAGGCTGTCTGGCCGGCTCAGGAGCATTACTGCACATGCTGAACCCCCAGCCCTGACACAGCTCTCTCTCGCCTCCGGAAGACTCCGTCTCCAATGTCACTGTGACTGCAGCGTGAAGAAGGGAGTTGGGGAAGAAGCAGGGCACAGGAGGACGGAGAGCTTCCACACTTCTCCAGCTCGTTCTGATTCTGTTTGTTCAACTATTTTTCTGGACTACGCAGATGTACCTTCTGCATTTCTAGATGTACACTCCCACACCAAGACACTGGAATTTACACATCATTTCGTTTTCTTCCATTATTCTAAATAGTATGATTTTCTGGCATTATATTTTAAAACACTGAACTTAAAATTATATTTTGATTCAGTATTCTTTTACTTATAGCCATGGTCATGTTCTTCATTTTACTAAGTTAAAATGCACAAAATAAAGAATTTAAATGAGTGATACCATTTTATATAGCTCAGACACCACAAAACTTCAGTTCTTTTAGAATAAATTATATCCAGAGGATGTTCAGACTACATTAATAAACACAATGAGCACAAAATTAGTCTAAGTCATATTTTTAAAACATTTCATCTTTCAAAAACAAAATTTTTAAGAGAGCAGTATATAAATTATAAACAATAGCAAAAATTCTGAATTTATTCCTAATATATGTTAATCTAAATTACATAGCATTTGGAGCTAGGAGTACAGTACAGTGAAGGAGCACTTGCCTAGCACGCACAAGACCCAGAGTTCAATCTCCAGAACTGATACGAATTAAACTTCTATCCAGAACCTATAAAGAATTTTAAAAAATCAGGCCCCCATAATTCAAAGACCCAATCCAAAAATGGGCATCTGAGATGAATATACATTTCTCAGATGAAGAAATACAAATGGCAAATAAATATATGAAAAAATGTTCAGCATCAATGGTCATTAGAAAAATGCAAATTAAAACAACACTGATATTTTATCTCACTTCAGAAAGAATGGCTAGGATCAAGAAAACAGCCACTAACAAATGCTGGAGAGGCTGTGGGGAAAAAGGAACTCTTCTGCACTGTTGGTGGGAATGTAGACTGGTACAATCACTGTGGAAATCAGTGTGGAGATATCTCAAAAAGCTGGGATTGGAGGTCCCATTTGACCAGGCTATCTCGCTTCTGGGCATTTTCCCAGAAGAACTGAAAACACTGTACCACAGTGACATATATCTGCGCATGTTTATAGCAGCATAATTTATAATAGCCAAATCCTGGAAACAACCCAAATGCCCATCAACTGAGGAATGTATAAAAAAGATGTGGTATTTTTATCCAATGGAGTACTACTCAGCTATTAAGAAGGATCACGCTGAGACTTTTATAGGTAAATGGATGAAACTTGAGACCAAATTCGTAAGTGAAATAACTCAAACTCACATGTGTATATACCGTGTTGTTTCCCTGGTGTAAGAAACTGAAAAAGTAAATAAGATCCAAAATCTTCAATAAATATTGTGAAAGGGGAAGAAACTACTCAAAGGGGAAAAATACCTCCGATAGGGAAAAGGAGAAAAGAAGGAAAGGAAAAGAAAAAAGATATAAATTTGTATATATACACTTAAGATAGCTAAGATGATTGTACTACTAATTCTGTTAGTCCTTGGAGCAAAACAGTTAACATTCATAGGATTAGATCAGTTTTGCGTGTCTATATCTGTCATCTGAGTAACTCTTGAAGATAACTATGCAAAATAACCTTTTTAAAGTTTCTACCACCTTATTTTAAAAACCTATATTGTTATTTTTTGAGGTTTTTGTTGTTGTTTGTCTCTTACGTTTCTTGTACTTGTTTTGTTTTGTTTTCCCCTCTTTAAAATAAAAGAAAAAATAATTAATTTCCTATTTGGTCATGTATTTAGTCTATTACTACAGGTTTTTAAATAGTGAATACTAACACAGTATCAATACTGATACTACTTCCCTTCAGTTATTAAGTATTCTTATCAGCAATTACTTTACTAGTATTTTTTATCAGCAATTATTTACTACTGACTGATTCAGTCTATGTCTCTTCAAAAATCCTAGGACTAAAAGTAATTGTCCTACATTAAGATCTTGTTGCCAATCTAAAAGATGACATTAATATATACAGAAACATCAGTCCACAACTGTGTACACGGATTCTTTATTTAGGAACACCGGGTGTGGGCTTGTAGCTCCATGTCAAGCAGAACACTCGCCCAGCACATGCAGGGCCTGGGTCCCACCCCCAGCACCCCAGTCAGTCGGCCAATCAATCACATGTGTGTTGTTAACAATGCTTCATACCTGGCAGTCATCCACCTTCGTTCGCATCACTCCTTTCATATATTCTTTGTCCATGGTAGGAGAGACACCAAAACTATTTCCCATACACAGTATTTCTGCTTTTCCATCTGGGTAAGTCACTTCCACAGAACCATTGAGAATCACAGACCAGGAGTCCAGCTAGTCAGAAGGAATGGAGACAAAGCAGAAGGTTAACACTTAGATCACACAGCACTGAACGCTCTGAGTTTGAGCCCCAGCACTGCAAAACAAACAAAAACCCCCTAAAAGCCTCATCAGTGTATCATACGGAATGTGATACGTAAAATAATAGAATCTGGCATATTGTGACAAAATTAGTATCTCACAATTCGTGATGGATTATTATCGATTTTATTACTAATGTTTTTTCAAGAAAAAAGTAAGAACTGGGTTTCCATTAAAGTGTTGCACTGAGAGACCCTCAAACAGAAGCACTATGAGCGGATAAACGTTCACCGACCTCTTCACCGTCATTTAACACGATGGTCCCTGCTCTCTCCACCACAGCGAACACCATCACGGCACAGAGCTCTCGCCGCACTGACATCGTCATGTTTGCAAAGGCAGGCAGCTGGTGCATGAATTCCAAAAGTTGTTCTGAAAAGTAAAGCACAGTACGTGTCAATATGACAAATTTTATTAAAAATGAGTCTCCAGAAAGAATGCTTCAAGCTGGTGCACGCCTGTAATCCCAACTACCCAGGAGACTGAGGCAGGAGGATTCCAAGTTTGAGACCAACCTGGGCAACTTAGCAAAACCCTGATGTCTCAAAATAAAAGGGGGTGGAGTTTGGGCACAGCACTGGAAAACAACAACAACAACACAGGCTTTAAATGCTTTAAGGTTCTAGCTTTGCGAATGCTGTACAATTCATCTACTGATTCAGTATAAGCTGAATTTCCACAAAGTTTACAACGACTTTTCACCATGGCCATGGTGACATCACCTTGCTCAGTCAATGGCCACAGGTGACAACCCAAACTCCAAAGGCAGTGAAGAAACCACTAAGCTTCGAATGGGGATCCCAATTAGACACAAGCTGTGATCTTGTTAACCATGTATCAAGAGCCAGGTGAAATGAACTCTGAGAATTTTCCAGTAGGTCTGGAGGTCCACTCTAGAGCTTTCTGGATAGGTAGATAACTAAAACATTTAGCAAACCAACTGCCTTTAATTCAAAAACATCCCAAGGGAAATTTTCTGTGGATCAGGAAAATTTATAAAAATCAGACATTTAAAAAATTCACAACACGTCATGACAAATATAAATGAGAACAGGTACAGCATTCCTTGTCCTGCAGAGTGGCAAGCAGAGAAGTCGGCTCCTCCTCCCACTGGTGACATCACAGAGGAGAGAGGACCCGTGGCCACAGCTCGGCTGCTGACGCGATGTCCTTGCGCCTCTCAAGACCCGCGTGTCGCCTTCCTTAAGTCTCTTCACTCACTGCCTGTTAGGTCTCCCCTCCTCTTCCCCCTTCCCCAGGCTCTATGGTGTGCCTGTTTCTTGTTTCCTAGGGAAGAAACCGACGTCCAGAAACACACAGGAGAGGACTCCGAGCTGCTGCCTCTGAGGTGCACTCTGGGCTCCGCAGTGGGTGGTGGAGACACGGGTGCACAGCAGACCTAGAACCTGCTGGCTGTGCCACTTCAGGCACGCGATTCATTCCCCCAGGCACAGTTATCTCACGGGCAAAGTAGACAGCACGTCTGCCTCACTGGACAGATGTGAGACTCACACACAGTACAGAGCCCCATCACAGTGATCACTCGACGCAGGAGAACTATGACTGTCTCTGCCACAGCCGCAGCATCCGACCTCTCAGCACACAGCACCCCGTGCTTCTCTTGTCCCCCACAAAACTGAATTGTCCCTATGCACATCCCGCTTGAGAAAACTGAGGGGTAAACTGCTAAAGGCAAGGACGACAGAAAACTATGTTCCTCAAGGCAGTACACTCCCAGAAGGACAGACAGAGCGCTCACCCCGGCCCAGCTGGGCACCCTCGAGTCCTGCCTGCTCCCACCTCCACCCCGCATCACACAGCAGAACTCGGTCAGCGAAACCCTGGAGCCTGTCCAACAGGACCGGGTCTTCAACCTGACCCAGACAGATGTATGTGCCAGGTAATCAATTTACTTTTGCAACTAGCACTTTTTAAAAAAAAGAAAAAAATTGAAAACACATCACTCTGAGAAAGAACAAATTCTGCTTAGTGCAACTTTTATTTTCTGGAATAAATAGGTGTGTCTGCATCCTGCCTCAAAAGAGATTCAGTCCTGGGGACAGCAGTAAAGCAACTGAGACCAGCACTCTGACCTGCACACTGCTCCCGCCACCCTCACCACGAGGAGCCCCCAGACGACAATGCTATTAACATAGGTGAGCATACATCACTTTGTATGACGCTTTTAATTATTTTGGGAAAATACCCACAAGGGAAAGAGCTGGATCAACTGGAACCTCTAGCCCTAGTTTTCTGAGGAAACTCCACACTGCTTTCCACAGTGGTTGCACCAGTCTACACCTCCACCAACAATGGAGAAGGGATCCTTCTTCCTCACAGCCCTACAGCATTTGATAATTGGTTGATTTCTTGATGATAACCATTCTTTCTGGAGTGTGACAGCATCTCAGAGTTGCTTTAATTTGCATTTCTTGAATGACCAGTGATGTTGAACATTTTTTCATATACTTATTTGCCACTTCTATTTCATCTGACAAGTATCTATTCATTTCAGATGCCTGTTTTTGGATCAGGTCTTTAAATCTGGGGAGGGGTCCAATTTTTTTTAGTTCTTTATATATTCTTGATAGTAACTCTTTGAGGAACAGCTGACAAAACTGTTTTCCCATTCAGTGGGTTGTCTCTTCACTCTGTTGGTGGTTTTTCTTGCTATTGCTCTTTCCAGTTGTTGGATTTTTTTGTGATAGTCCCTGTGAGATTGCAGTTCTGCTCATAAACTCTTTCCCTATACCTATGTCTTTAAGAGTTCTACCTATTCTATCTTCCAGCAGATTTAGTGCTTCCATTTTAATATTTAGATCTATGATTCATTTCAGTTTTAGTTTAGTGCATGGTGAAAGATATGAGTCTAATTTTAATCTTTGGCATGTGGAAAGCCAGTTTTTTCAGTACCATTTATTAAAGATGCTATCTTTGTTCCAATGAATATGTTTGGCATATTTGTCAAAGGTAAGGTGGCTAAGTATGTCTGGAGTTGTTTCTACATCTTCTAATCTGTTCCACTGACCCTCAGGTCTGTGTTTTGGCCAGAACCATGCTGGGGTTTTTTTTCTTTTCTTTCTTTTTTTGGAGACACATAGCTTTGTAGTATAATTTCAAGTCAGAGATTGTGATGCCACCTGCCTTGTCTCTGTTGCCCAGAATTGCCTTCGCTATTCTAGGCCTCTTCTGGTTCCAAATGAATTTTAGGAATGTTTTCTCTAATTTTGTGAGATATGCTGTTGGAATTTTGATCAAGATTGCATTGAATCTGTATAACAATTTCAAAGTGTGGACATTTTCATGATGTTGGTTCTTCCTACCCAAAAGCAAGGGATCTCTTTCTATTTTCTGATATTCTCGTCTATCTCCTTTTTCAGAGTACTGTAGTTTTCACTGTAGAGGCCTTTTACTTCTTTCATTAGATTCTTAGGTATTTCATTTTTTTGGATGCCATTGTGAAAGGTACTGTTTCCCTAACTTCTTTCTCAGTTTGCTGTTTGTGTACAGGCATGCTACCGATTTATGAGTGTTGATTTTGTATCCAGCTATGTTACTGAATTCGGTTATTAAATCTACAGTCTTTTGATGTTCTTGGGGGTATTCTATGTAGAGTATCATGTCATCTGTGAATAACAATAATCACTTCTTTTCCTATCCTTATTCCTTTTCTTTCTCTTGTCTAATTGCTCTGGTTAATGTTTCCAGAACTATATTGAAAATACAGGTGGTGACAGTGGACATCCTTATCTTGTTCCTGATTTTAGGAGTGAAAGCTTTTAGTTTTTGTCCATTCGGTATGATGTAGGCTCTTGGTTTGTCATAGATTACTTTTATCAGATTGAGATAAAGACCATCGACTCCAATTTTCTGTAGGGTTTTAATCATGAATGGATGTTGGACTTTGTCAAATGCTTTTTCTGCATCTACTGAGGTGATCATACGGTTTTTGTCATTGGCCCTGTTAATGTGGTATAATATACTTACTGATTTGCCTATGTTGAACCATCCATGAATCCCTGGGATGAATCCTATATGGACAAGGTGTATAACCTTGATAATTTGCTGCATTCTGTTTGCCAGTATCTTGAGAATTTTTTGCCATCTATGTTCATTAGGGAAACTGGCCTATAATTCTCTTTCTTGGTTGGATCCTCCTCTGGTTTTGGTATCAGGGTAATGCTTGCTTCCAGCAATGAATTTGGGAATACTGCTACCCTTTCAGTTTCAATACAGAGTTTGAGAAGTAATGGTATTAGGTATTCTCTAAATTTCTTGTAGAATTCAGCAGTGGATCCATCAGGGCCTATATTTTTATTTGTTAATAAGTTTTTAATTATATCTTCAATTTCACTGACTGATATTCATTTATTTATATCTTTTTGATTCAGCTTTGGTAATTCGTATGTATCTAGGAAATCTGTCCATTTCTTCTGCATTTTCCATCTTACTGAAATACAAGTTCTGAAAGTAGGTGTCTTAAGTTACTTTTCTCCCGTTGCTAAGACAAAATATCCAACACCCAAAATGAAGGAAGGAAAGGTTTATTTATCTCACAGTCTGTGGAGGTTTCAGTCCATAAAATCAGCTGGCTCCAATGCAGGGTGCCATGGCAGAGGGACAACAATTCATGGCAGCAGAAGACAGCAAAAGCAGCAAGAGCAAAAAAGGGCAAAACAAGTCTCTTTCTGCTTTTATTCAGACTGCTGGGATTAGGGTGGTGCAAATCCAGTCAGTGGCCTGATCCAGCAATCACCCAGCCTTTATCCCAGCATCCTTAATCCTGATTTGCCCTCAAGTTCAGGCTGGTTTCTGGCTGTGATGCTGGAACCAGACCCCTTCAGCCTGCAGCAGTCGGTCTGCCTTCCATGGGCTTCTTGAACTCAGCTGGAGGCCACTAGATGGAGTCAGCAGTGGTTCTGAGTTTCGAGCTCAGTTGATCCCTCTCCAAGATGGTTCCTGGCCAATTGTCCTCTCTTGTGTGATGTCTGAACCTGCACCACTTACCAGCTACTGCAGTCCTCCATGTCCTCTGCTCCCTTCCACTGCTGCGTCTCTCTGTGGAGCCTTCTGGGGTTGCTGGCAGTCACCATGCGACTGCAGGTTTGAGCTGCCCCTTCTCACACATCGAGTCTGGGCTCACAGAAAAGGTGCTGCCTGCCACTTTCTCCTTCTCTGTTCAGGTTTATCTTTGCTCTCCTGCCTTAGTTACTTTTTACTCGTTGCTGAGACAAAATACCTGACGCCCAAAATTAGGGAAGGAAAGGTTTATTTCTTAGTTTCTTGGGAGTTTCAGTCCATACTCAGTTGGCTCCAAGGCAGTGTAGTGTGGCGGGGCCACCATCCATGGCTGCTGCAACCGCAAGGTGCGCTGGAGAGAGAGAGGGTGAAAGAGCAAGAGGAAGACCTGCCTTCCCTTACACTGTATCTCAGCTCCACCCCTGGGCAGGTGCAGCACTCACATCATCAATCCTGGCGTTAGACAACAAACTGATCATAAGCAAGCACCAGACTTAGTCCCATAAAAAGTATATAAGGACTTGGGGGTACATACTATATCACCCAATACATCTCCCCATGAGCTTCAATTCTCACTTCAGATCCTTCCTGGGTCCCAGGGACTCACTTCCCTCCTTCTTCTCTTCCTTCCATTGCTATATTCCAGTGTCTGGACACCAAATCTCAGAGGCTCTTTCTCTATTGCTCACCACTCCACCATCTTCCTAGAAGTCCTCTCCATCCATCTCTTGATCCCTTTTCCCTTTAAGAAAGTTCTAGCTCCCTACTTCCAATTATCTATCTTTTTCTTTGCCCTTTATTTGTACTTTGGGTTTTTCACATAATGGAAACCATGCAATGTTTAAGCTTGTGTGTCTGATTTGACATAACATTATGGTCTCAAGGTGCATTCATTTTTCTACAAATGATTCAAACTATCTTTCCTTTTAGCTTTGTTTTGAGGGATACAAACTACAAGATCTTTCAAGCTCTTCTTAGGAAAAAAACCACACACTTCACTTGAATTTAGCCTATTACTTTAAATAAATGTGTGTTTGATACCAGCAAGTGTCAGAATTATCACTGCCTGTAAGGGAATTGGTATTCAAATAAATGTTAGTTGCTGTAGAAATTACACTGACTAGCACATTAAAAAGAAAAAAGAAAAGAGAGAGGGAAGACGAGACAAAAAAAAGTATAGCTGGGCCTGGTGGCATGTGCTCATAGTCCCTGCCACAACTTGGACAGAACTGCTTGAACCATACACAGGCAATGTAATGAGATCCCTGAAAGCAGGAAAGGAGGAAAAAAGAAATTAAAAAAAGAAGAAGAAGACGAAGAAGACGAAGAAGAAGACGAAGAAGAAGAAGACGAAGACGAAGACGACAAAGACGAAGATGAAGAAGAAGACGAAGAAGAAGAAGAAAGAAAAAAGAACAAATGAGCAACTTTGGATTTACTTGTCAGAATAAAAGCACAAATCCTGCTTTCCAGAAATTTGGGGAGAGGCTTCTCTGATGTGAAGTGAAAGTCACAAATTTCTATGAATGACATAGTATGTGATGCACTGTAGTAGCCAACATTCCTCCCACAACTTTTCCAAGATGAACAGAATAAAGAGCATATATGTGTCTGTGCAAAGGGTCGCTTCTGAATGAGTCCATTCAGAAGCAACATCTTACCATAGAATCCACCTACAAGCCAGGATTCTCCATTAAGAGGCAAATTGATCACATTTTGATTTTCTTCTTTCCTTACAACAGGGGGATTTTTGGAAAAACAGCAGCAGGCCATGATCAAATAACAGGAGACCAAAAACCAATTTTGGATCCTGGAAGTCAAATGCATGCTTTGGGCACACCCACGAGAAAGTGAGACGTGAAATCTTTGCAAGTAAAACCGAGAACCATCCGGTCGTCCTCGCCTGCCCCAGCTGCAGCCCTCGCTTGCTCCTTCTGCATCTCCCATGGACTGCGACCCAGCAAGGACCCCGGTGCCCTGTCCAGCAGAGCTGCCAGGAGCTGGCTGAGCGCTCTGCGCCGTGCAAGAGGAACTCAGCACTCCTGAACACAGGATGGGTGAGTGACTGTTACTACAGTGTGATGCTCACCCAGAAACAATCACAAACTCTCACGAAGCAAAGGCCCTCAACTGAACTTTGCACATCTCACCCAGGTTTCGGGTTTCCAGCTTCAACTTGCTAGCACGTGTACGTAATTTAAACACTTGCCTTACACACCACACACATGCATGCCCTCTCACATCCAATCCCACAAACACAGCGCACTGATTTCAGGAGAGCTGGGAGTGCAGCAGGACTGCTGGGTGGCTGGCTCAGGCAGGCATGGACCCAGATCCAGCACTCTGGAGGGAGAGGACTCTCCACAGGAGGTGTCCTCATGCTGCTCTTCCAAGAAGCAGCTGGAGTGGGGCACCACTCGCACGCCAGCCTCACAGAACTAAGGCTCCGATGTGTATGGGAACTGGGGAGACCAGTGCGGCTCGGCCCCGCCTGGACTCTCGCTGTCTCCCCCACCAGCCTCACGTCACCGGAGAAGCAAGTCACTCATGTGACACTCCAGCAACGACCTCTGCCTGCCTCAAGCTGAGTGGGATGGGGCCCGCAGGACAGTAACAGAAGACACCCTCTCTGGAAGACTACGCCCGGCTTCCTGGTGGTCAGAAACTGAGCAACCAACTTACATGTGGAGGAGTTTTCCTAGGACATTTCACTCAGAGAATTGTTTTTAGACTCTTAAGGGCATGAAGTAAAACTGACTTTTTTTTTTTTGTGGCACTGGGGATCGAACTCACAGTCTCACACCTGCTAGGGCAGGCGCTTAAGCCACTGAGCCAAACACCCAGCCCTAGTTTTTGAGGCAGGGTCGCACTATGTAGCTCAGCCCAGCCTTGTGCTCGCGTTGTAGCCCAAGCCAGCTTGAACTCACAACGTTCGTCCTACCTCAGCCTCCGAGTGCTGCGATTAAAGGCGTGCGCCACCACGCCCGGCTTCCAACTTTTTTCAATAAACACTCATGTTTACACCAAGGAGATTTATAAATTTCTCGTAAACTTCTTGAACCGTTGCCCGCTTCCATGCTCACCGATGTCATCGTCAGTCCTGTCGATCGGGTCCTTCTCGAGGCAGTCCCTCACGACATCCCTGCTCATCAGCGGGTCCGAGGCCCGCTCGATGTCCTCCTCGTCATCGTCGTCCTCAGAGTCCACCGCCGTCTCCGGTAACCCGCTCAAGTCCATATCGCCAGCCTCACTTTCTGTGGCCTTGAGACAGGAAAAACAGCTTTTTAAAAAACTATTTAAGTAGATCAATCTTTGGAGCTCTAAAGAGAAAAGAACAATTGTTGTTCAAAATAGTTTTATTTTTCTGCAACTAAGTTAAATGGATCCAGTGCCTCACAACTATTCACCAGGTGTTATATAAAAGAATCACTTCAACAAAACCTGAGTGATTTTTGTCTCCCATTAAGGTTTTGATCACCATCAGTGATCTTCATCTCAGTAATTCTGACTCCTTACCTGTGCCTTCCCATGTCATCTGAAACACAGCAGAACGAAGAAGCAAAGGGGAGTAGTTGCTTTCACTCCATTTTTCAAAGAGAATGGTGTTAAGATAAGGGCTTTGGGGAGATGAGCTGTTAATTCTGGGCAATTCCTCCTCCAGAAAAATTAGTGTGGATTTATTAATGCCAAGAAAATAGGGCCACTTTCCCCCTATTAGAAAGTCTTTACAGAAAACAAACTATAAATCAAAGGTAACTTGATAAACACACAAACCAAACACAACAAAGACCTGGGTTACTAAAGACCACTCTCGAACTCTGAGTCAAGCCTGAAGGTGACGCACCCAACAGCTGACTGCATTCTCAAGTAAGTGTAGAGGCGGAGGGGCAGTGACGGGGGACACACTCGTGATCACGGTCAGTCACTTCAGACATGCAGACCAGACTGCTGTCCTGATAGGTCAACCCACAGCCTTTTGGCATGATGTCAGTACTGTGTAAACTTGCATCATACTGGTTAACATAAAGACAGATTCACTACTGGGAGTGAGAATGAATTGAATTAAAAGCTAACTGCATTTCCAACTGAAATACTAAACTCTGGAAAACCTAACATTAACTTTGTACAAAATGTGTATTACAAAGTTTATCAACTTTAAAATACAGCCCACACAATTTTCAAAGACAATACAGACCTCTAAGAATAGCCAAAAAAGATTTAAAAAAAAAAGACTTAAAAATACAAAATATTGAATATGGTGACAATAATAAACACTGAATACTTACAATGTACCAAGCACTGCTCTAAGTGTTATGTATGAATTAACTAATCCCTGAAGCAACCCTAGAAGTAAAAGTCATTAATTTCACTATTCTCTCAATACTACAGTGAAGAAAGATCATTTCCTCATATTTGTTCTGATGACAAACTGTGGCACTGAGATTAGAACCCAGGAATTCTGGCTCCAGAGTCTTAATCACGACTCAATCTATTCTCTGTATCTGACATATATGAATGCAGCTTATATAATGACGCACATGTACTACACAATTTAAACTAACACTGTGGACACACCACTTCTGTTGGGCACAACTGCCTTTTCACCCCTGCTCCACCACACTGTGAAGACTACTCATCATCCTACAATTTTAAAAACTGCATCAGTCTTCTATGTATATCTCCATGTACAGTATGAATAAAATACAAACAAAACCCATTCTTTTAAATAATTTGTATAACCAAAGGTTGTTCTTTCACTTTAAGAGATAACAAATGCTAACTAAAAAATGAAAAATACATTTTACACAACCCCAAAGAAACCATCACCATTTAAATGAAACCCATCTAGGTCCATGTGCAAGTGTGTGTGTATGTGAACAGGGGCTCAGAACCAGGGCCTTGAGCAGGCGAGGCAAGGGCTCCTCACTGAGCCACGCCTCCATCCTCAGCCCACCTTAAATCTTACACAAAACAACCTTCCAATGTTCACTGGATTCATCTTTTTAAAACTGAACCTTCCAGCTCACTTCATCTCAGCTGTTTGCTACCTCTATGTGTATTCCATTCTTTAAAAAACATTCATTCATGCAACCAGTTACTTGGAAGGTTATTTTTACTTAGAATAAGCATCAGTTTTATCTTAAAATCTTAAAGAATTCTACACATAATACATTTTCAAAGACCATGTAAGCAACTTTCCAGGAAAGTCCTGGGAACAAGATGGTGTTTGGAACCCATCAGAGTTGCATCTTAATGAACTGAGCCTGGCCTCCAGGAGGGGCTAAACGCCCAGGCTGGGCCTGAAACCCACATTCACTGATTTACATTTGCTGAACAAACAAACTCAGGGCGGCGGCTCCAAGCCGCCCTCACTCAAGTGCCCAGTACGAGGCATCAGAGGAGTCACTCCACCTCTCCGAGCCACAGCCCTGTCCCCTGCAACTCCCGCGGCAGCGTCCCGAGGGCTCGCAGGACTCCTGGGTCAGAGAAGCAGAGCCCTGGGTCCAGGCCGCCCGAGGCCAGTGTGCCCAGGCTGCGGGCACAGCCCGGGGGGACAGCACTTGCCGAGCGCGCACGAGGCCCTGGGCTCGATCCACATTCCCGTCCTCAAAGAAACACACTTTTCACCTTATTGTACGTCTTCTTCTCCCATTAGCAATGAGCCTGACACACAACACGGATTTGCAAAATTTGACCAAAACAAAAAACTTTGTAAGATATCCCACCCACTTACATACCTATAAACAAATTTCCATCAGACTAATTCCAACCACTGGATTCTAGCTGAATGAGTCACACAGTTCTCAAAATTCATTTGTTTGGCATTTCTTATAGGCTGTCAGTCAAGGAAAAGAACAAACCAAGGACATTTTACAAGTCATAAAGCTGTAGTGGACTGCTAATTTAATAAAAATTTTTAAAAATTCTATATGTTTTATCTTTAAGTGCCTTAAAATTAGCAAAAATATTTTTTGCTTAAATACCTCACACATACTACCATATGGAAGTTGCTAATTAACCTCAATGTAAATAAACTTCATGCAGAATTTCAAACATATGAGTTTAACCCAAAAGTTTCTAACCTAGATCCTCCTAGAAATTTAAACTAGAAAGTTATATTGATGCTAAGTGAGACAAGAGTAGGAACATCTCACTAATTATTTTATTTTCATTTTTGTACTTTACGTATGAAAAGTACATATGACACAGTGCCTGCCTGGCAAGCGTGAGGTCCTAAGTTCGATTCCAGGTATCAAAAAAGAGATTAGAAAAACACATAGTGTTTCCATTACGTCAACTTTGCATATCAGAATTTATGTTGTTCCCAATTTTTTACTATCATATTTAGTAAAAACATCTGTGTTAATTTGATAGGTAAAGCAGTGTCTATAACACTCCTATACTCAATTACTAGTATTTTAAATACTGTAAGGTACAGATAGTTATATTTTATTTTGTAAATAACCTCTGAACATTTTTTATGTTGTGAGCTGAGCGCTTTTCTTATTAATTTCAATAAGTCAGTTATGACTTTAAACCTGTTCTCAATTGATAATTAAAATGTTCTGATCATTTATTAAAACATTAAGAACACCAGGTGTGATGGCACATGCCTGTAACACCAGCACTTGGGAGGCTGAGGCAGGAGAATTGCTAAGAGTTTGAGACCAGCCTGGCCTGCAAAGTGAGTTCAAGGCCAGCCTGAACTGCATAGTGAAACCCTGTTCCAACCCCCCCAAAAAAAACCATTAAGAATTTACTAACTATGGATTTATGTAATTATGCCATAAAGTTAGAATATAAAATAATCTCCCGCCCGGAAGATTACATATTAAATAATACAATACTTCCTTGATTGATTTGTGAGAACTCCTGTATTTACATATATCCTTCCATGTAAATTCCATTTTGCTTGAACTCTGTTCTAATGATCTATTTTCAGACAACTATTTTCAGCCCACTTAAGCCGCTCACTGATAGTCCCGATACTTCACACTTAATCCTGGCTAGAAGGGGCACTGTCTCACAGCTCTAAGGCCTTCTGCAGTCTATCACCAATCTCCTGTCCCTTCAGCTCACTTCCAACTGCCTCTAAAGTAACCCTTTCTCAACTCAAGAGGGCTCTTCAGTCTGCAGGACTCTGCTGCCTTCGACGTCTAGGTCTCCTATCTCCTGTCGCTATTTCCCTCATATCCAGTTTATAACCCTCAGTCCATTATTTCCATTATATTTATTCAACACAGCTCTACCAAATGCCGACAATTTCTTGGCACTCTATTGAGCAGTGTCTCTCTGCAGCTGTGATTCTGGTAGCCAGACAACAGAGAAAAGCAGTATCATGTGAGTAAGAATCCAGGAAGGAAGTGAAAGCACTAGCCAGAAACAGCATCACAATGTAGCATCTTCTTCCCAGACAATGAAGGAAGCAAAGAGTAAATGAAGGGAAGAACTCTCTCTGGAGAGGAAATCTGAAAATGAAGGCGAGAGAGAGTGACGCTATGAGGAAGCATCTCAGGAAGCCGCAGAGCCACGCGTGCTGCTGGGCTTGGCACGCTGGGCTGCATGTCTTTGCGTGGCACTCACCTAGTGAAGCCTCGCGCACACACACACAATCTTCAGTCCTGGTGCCATCAGTCCTCTGCTTTCCACATGCTCGCCGCGGAGAAAGTGACTCAACGCAGCAAAGGAAACACATTGTGCTTAATTAAGGTACACAACTCAGCCAACCCTCCTCTGGGCAACAGATTCTCCTGTCTGCAACTACTGCTTCAAAACTTCCCTCCCCTTAAAACCACACTCGGCAAAGAAATTCTCCAGGCAGAGCACAGAAACTCAAAGGGAAGAGCTCCTGTCCACCAAACTCCCTGCTCCGGAGGCCACCAGGATGCATCCCCTTTCTTCGAAGGCAGATCGTTTCATCTTGTTCTTCAGTCTCCTGGTCCTACCCAGCAGCGACACCGTTCCACTCATCTCTCTTCCATAGGACAGCATTCAGTTTCAGCCTCTGCGCCCACAGCAAGAGCTCCTCCCACAACAGAACTGTAGCAGCGTTAAAGGGGCTGCCGTGGGAGACAGCAGCTCATGCTCCCAGAACTGTTCAGAATAAACTGCATGCCTGGTGATACAGAAAGGCAGGAAATGCAGAGGGGAAGCTGAACCAGGTGCATCTGTGAGACCTCTCACCTGAAGAATTTTGGATTCAAGGACAGGTGGTCTACTGGGAAGCTCTACTATGCACTGATTGTTGTGTGCCTGTAACTAAACCTTCTGGTGGACCTGTGGACTTTTTCCGGCTAGAGGCAGCGTGTCTGTCACCAAGTCGGAAAGTAACAGTCTGTAGATTCAATTAAACGAATCAAAAGGACGCGCAGGATCGCCTCACTCACTGTCACCAAAGACCACACAGGGCTGCAGGCTGTGTGCCTCAACTATGCGAGAGTGAGCCTGCACCCACACTCTGGATTCTCAAATGTTGATGCTACCAGGTTTCATGAATGTAGCCAGCCTACTTAAAGCAACAGCACAGATGACTAGAATCCCTCCAAAATAAGCCTCAATAAATGATGTAAAGTGACTGCACTGTGATAATAAATTTATACTCCAGTGGTTCCAACCAAGTTTTCATGTTTGCAGACAGCACTGATAACAACTGTTCTGCTCTCATTATTACATTCCCACCACAGAGCCTCAAAATACATAGCAACTATTTCACAGTTTAGAGGACAAGGACTTTGCCTGTGATGTCTCAATTAATGTAAGCTGAAGTACACCTTTTATTTATATTATTCATTACATAAACAAACTCTTGAGTAAATTTTTAAAACTCATCTCCCAGAAAGAGGGCACACATGTATGTATCGATCAATCAGAGGTAAAACTGCCCTGGCCCTTCACTAACATTTGAAATAGGCTCATTTCCCCAAGAAATGGTTAATACTACATGATTCAAAACACAAATCTGCAAAGTCACATTAAAGAAGCAGAAATTGTATTTCTTATTGCAAAATATTAAATTCTTGGTCAGTCAAGAATCTTTAAATGATTGTGATTAAGCTAACAAAATACTTAAAAAATATATATTTAGGGCTGTTTAAAATATAGTCAGTAACTATAGTAAGTATAGAAAAATATATACCTCCATGATGAAAACATTATGGACTGCAAAAATGTACTAATAAAAATAGAAATATTAAAAAATTTAAAATGAAAAATTTAATTCCTAAGACCTACTAAATCTAGGACTTAATGTCTCATACATAGTATTTCACCTGTTCACTTACTTTTAGTAAGAATGATAAAAAAGGCTGTGGTGTAACGCAGAGGAAGAGCACTCGGTGGGGCTGGGAGGGCAGGCAGCTCATTAGTAAGATAAATCTGCTATAAAAGCGTTAAGTGTACATAGTTCTCTAGTCAAGAGTTATAAACCTACTAACAGCTACAGTCAAATGAATAAAAACATAGAAAGTTAAAGAGAATTCCACTGCAACCACTCTATTTTAAAATTCTGGTAACAGAAGATGCAAGCACAATTTGACAGTTTCAATTCCTAAACAAATATACATAAAACATGTTGTGTGTCCACATGAAGCACAACCATTTCTGTTTTATACACACACATGCACACACAATATGTATACACGTATTTGCTGTGTATCAACGGAGAACCATTAAACTCCTTGGAACGGATGAGAATGAACCAAACGCCAAGGAAAACAGCTTCTCACCTGGTAAATATCAGAAAGACTGCTGCTCCCGGAGTCGCTGGTGATGCTACATCCTGAGTGGCTCGAGGAGACGTGCGTCACCTGGGGGTGGAGACTGTCGGTGAGGTGCAGTTTTGTAAAATCTGCAGGAAGCTGTGGAAGGAGCAGGAAAAGCTAGGGTTACAATGTGAACAAGAACTTCAGGAAGATATTTTAGCATCACAACACTGTATTCTATTTCAATCATTGAGCCAAAAAAGTATTAGGAAATAACCTTGATTTCGAATTCACAAAATCCTAAATACTACTCCGCCCCAAAAAATCACAAAATAAAATTTTAAGGCTTATAAGCAGGCAATGAACTTTAAATAATACTGAATTCAGTGCTCAAATGGGTGGATGTGGTGATTAAGATGAACTTGGGAAAGCACTTAGCTACCATGTGCTTTTTATATATCAATAAGCAAACTGACTGAGAGCTGGCACCGTCAAGTGCAACTTTGTGGCAAGAAATAACTTAGGTAAGAAGACAGTGGGAAGGTTCTTTTATGATGAAATGCTGTTTAACAGTTATTAAAAATGAGCATCTTAGAATCTATAAATACACTGTCCTACAAGTAACTATGCTAGTCCACCATACATAGACACACACAGACACACACGCATCAATGTTCTTCTTGTCCATGTTTAAAAATAGCCTCTATTAAAATAAATACACTAAGGATCCTTCAAATGCTCTACCACTCCGCATATATTAAGAGAGAATGATTTTAAAAGAAAACATTCCCGCGTTTGTTCACTCGACAAACACCTATGCACTGCTTTCTTCCTTTGTGCACACCAGTTGGTGAGACTGTAAGAAAGCACAGCCCTCAAGAATCTTGTTTTCTCCAGTTACCACCAATCTTTGAAACTGAGAAAAAAAAGTAAACTACATTTATTTATAATACTACCCTTACACAAGTGGCTAATAGTACATGCAACACTTCAAGACATATGCTGCCTGTTATCTTCAAATACTAATGACATTCTCTTTTCTGCCTGCATACTGACCCCATTTAGCTAACAAATAATAAACATAAGGACTAACTATTATAACTTAAGAGATTACCATAGTGTGTTGGTTTGATCCTGGGTACCACCAGGGACTCATGCAATTTGGACGAGGCTGAGTCTGGTGTTCATGACTGGTTTGTTGTCGGGTGCTGGGGTTGGTGATGTGAGTGCTGCACCCACCCAGGGGTGGAGACGACATACAGTGTAAGGGCGAGAAGAAGGCAGGTCTTTGGCCTCTCTCTCTCTGTCTCTCTCTCGCCGATTCACCTTGCTGTTTGGTCGCTGCCATGAATGGTTGCCCTGCCACCCACGCTGCCTTGGAGCCAACTGAGTATGGACTCAAACCCCCAAGAACTGTAAGAAATAAACCTTTCCTTCCCTAATTTTGGGCGTCAGGTATTCTGTCTCGGCAACAAGTGAAAAGTAACTAAGACACATAGCAATGTTCTACTTCTCGTGTGACCTTTTCCCTCTACCCCTCCAAAAACTTGATGCTGTTCCCTAAGTTAAAATAAGCCCCACTAGGGAGCTGGTGCAGGTTTATGACAATGATTAAATGGGTTTTGCTACCTCAAACCTCCAAACAAATAAGCAAGATCAATCTGTACCTCCCAATCACGCAGACCTGTCTCTATGAACAGACCGCACCACTCCCTATCTTAAGCAGGACATTTAATAGTATTTACATTGCAGCAATGACGTCATAGGATACACAGCACCCAGAAGGTTTAAACATTAATCTACTGGGGAGCTGTGGATTAGATGCTACACAAACAGATAAAAAGTCTTATGTTGGAAGAGCTGGAAGATGTTTCATCAAATGTGTGAAATCACTGCAAACATAACCTATCTCACTAGGTGTTCTCTTTTTAAACAGATCGGTGAGGATGCCAAATATCATAAAATTTAGGAGAATAACAATTTCTCTGTAATAAATAAAAAAACACCTCTAAATTCAGAATTTACCTGTTTAATTAATTCATAATGCAGATGAGGGAACCATCTGCAGGATTTCTTCAGGAACAATGTGAAGACAGGTGTTTACAGACATGTACTAAGGACTATGATTTTATGTGGAGCTGAGTGATGGGCATCAGATATTAAAATAATGTGTTTATAGCCCAGGATAAGCAGCCGTCACCCCCCAGTTACATTTCCATTTAATTCAGTCACTTCCTGTAACCAGGGAAACACTGCAGCT
>RJWM01018733.1:0-40490 GCA_004363535.1 Dasyprocta punctata
TGGAAAATATATAGAGGCCATGTGCTAAAACTAAAAAACCAAACTATGTGAAAATGGCTTGGGTCTATAAATTTCATAAAATGTTGGGCAAATTTTGTTTAATAATCTTTTTTATTTCTATTTTTCTTGGATTTATTGATTACAGGCAAAAACACCAAGGGCCTTAAAACATGAAACTTTCAAAGTCCTTAGCCAGATAAGAAGTTTGCACAAGTATCAGCTAAGCACACAAACTTCTGAATATGTACTGAAATTTGTTAGAACTCTGGACCTTTGTAAATCCCCCATTTTTTGATAAATAGAATATCCTCATCAAGAAAATATAATCTAAGAATAAAGCAAATTTTGGCATTACCCCAAATCAAGCTATCAAGAGTGTTTCTTTTCCAACATAAAAAGGCATTTTTCTTTTTCTCTGTAATAGTCTTGTTTCAAACTATGATGAAAATGAAGTTATGAAAGTTTAGTTGATGATTACGGTTACAGATCATTAATATGAACTCACAGAATTATTCCCTGAGCTTCCCACCTTAACAAGTGAATTAGGCTTACTCTGTGATGCAAACCATCTGGACAGGCCACGGACACTTCAATGAATTACTAAGCCCCTCCTAACATTGTGGCTATCTGGACAATTGATCAATTTTTTTCTTTTCTCTTTTTTTTCCTGAGACAGGATCTTACTAAGTTGTCCAGGTTGGGCTTGAATTCTCAATTCTCCTGCCTCAGTCACCCAAGTAGCTAGGATTGCAGGTTTGTGGCACCATGCCCAGGGAAGTGAGAAGAAGAAAGAAGAAATTACAGAGTTGAGGAACTAGGTTTTGTTCCGGATTTGTGATTTCCATAAAGGTATCTCAGGAGCCAGTCTTGGGGAGAACACAGGCCAGGCAAAGCTCGTATGTTCCTTGCAGCTGTTTGTACTCTTCACCATTTCACATGTGGATATTCCATCTATTATTTCACATAGAAACGGAGGTGTCTTCAGTGAAAAACATTCTGAAAATTGTCCTCTAAGTATCATTTCAGGATCAACAGCACAGCATCACTTGGGAACTTATTTAGAAAACAGTATTTTTCTTGGGATACTGGGGATTGAACCAAGGGCTTCCTCACTAAGCCACATCACCAGTACATTTTTATTTTTTATTGGAGGTAGGGCCACACTAAATCAGTTGCCCAGGTTGGACTCCAATTTGCAGTCATTCTTGCTTAGCCTCCCAGAGTGCTGTGATTACAGGCATGTGCCACTGCGCCCAGCTTCATCTTCAATGACTAAGGATCAAAGAACTTGATGGTCACTGCTCCCCCATTAGGTGTTCCTCCTAATTACCTGACCTCCAGGCCCCATGTGAATGTGGACGACGCTGCAGGTTACTGTAGCACAGCGCTCCAGGTGATGGCTGTTTCACGAGTGTAATAACTTCAAAAAGGCAGGGCTGAGGTCCTTCTTTTTTTAAAAATGAATATGTGAAGGCCACGGTTAAGCAAATTCCTTTCATGTTTTTCATGCCATTTTCACCCTAACTCATAGTAAAACAATAATTTCCCCTCTTGCCTCAAGACCTATATATGTAGGCAAATACATACTTGTTTTCAGAAGCTCCTCATTCTTGCATCGTGATAAACCCATGGCATTTTCTATTCCATGTTATTACATTTCATTCAGATTAAAGTGTCTGACATATACTAAAGAATTTTATGACCCATCATTTGCTTGCAAAGTATACCTTAAAAAGTACTATACTTATAATATGTCAGATAATTTTAATGGAATTAAATGGAGCTTGTTTTTATGCTTGCTTTAAGGGCCAGGGATTTAGCTCAGTGACATAAGCACCTGCCTGGCAAGTACAAGGTCATGAGTTTCATCCCTGGTACCAAAAAAAAAATCGCATTATGCTTCTTTTAACTAAATAATAATTTAATAATAATTTTAAATAATTTTTCAAATTACCTCTTCTGGAAACTGTTTCTTCACTTTTCAAAAGTAGAGAACACTAATGTAATTCTCAACCAACAACAACTCTGTAGTTGAATTTTCTAGAAATCTCAGTTCTATAGCTCACTTATGTGACTTTGGACAAGTTACCTCTCTAGGCTGAGTATTGCTTTCCTTACCTATAGACTGGAGCCCTAATCTACCCCTTCTGTGACTGGGATGAAGACTGGAGAAAATGAGCACAAGCATCTGGCTGTAGGTGCTCAGCCCATGATAACTCTCACTATCATCCTAGACTGATGAGAATACCATGCATTAGCATTTTTAAGGCATCTTCAGATGTTCATGTTAAAAAGACATCAAAATTTTGTGCTATGGATTAAACTGCATGGACACAAAAATTCCTATCCAAATCCTGATTACAGCCCTTTAAAATGATCCTACCCTACAGTAAGTCACACTTATTTGAAGAAGGCAGGTTGTGAGTTCTCTTTTGTGAGACTGGGGTTTGAGCCTCTTTGGTCTTCCCAACTATCACCTTGTACTATCAATAAATGCACCATCCCCGTCCTCCTTAGGGATTGTTTGGATTTCAAAGACCCATATGCTGCCTAATCCTTTGCTTCAACTACTGGTGCAAATTCCATATCCTTATTGGACTGATTAAACCTGGTGCCTGAAGATTACTGTTATATTTCATTTACCAAAAGATGGCTCTGGAAAAAAATTAATAAAAATTTTGAGATTATATCTGCTTGTGTGATCCTGTGATACTGGATATTTAATAACTGAGCAGAATTTTAAATGCCTCCTGTTAAAGCAGAAGAAAATAAACAGGAAACGAACTGCAGTATAGGCAGACCCTCTATTTAAAAACTCTGAACTTATGATATCACTTGACACTAGACATCCACCATCACACCAGGAAGGTGCTAAATACCCCATGCCCCCCACCCACACCAGGCTCCTTGTGTCTTTGGAGACACTTTGACAATACTGAAATAGAAAGAAATGTGTATACAAAAATTTGGAGGAATAGAAAAAGCTAAAAGCAAGAATACTGTAGAGCAATCTACTGCTGGTACTTCCCCTTAGGCAAAAATATACTCAGTAACCCAGGAAACACATTGCCCAAATATACTTCCCTATGCTTCCAATCATATCCATCTCCCTTTTGTTTTCCTCTTCAACATTCACCATTTAGGAGTTCTGTTAGCTTAATGAACAACATTTGCAAAGAGGTAGATGGTTGCTGACCTATCTGATAGACACACACTAGAATAAATAAACCAAACAAAATTATTTCACTTGTAACATCAGCCTAACATCAAAAAATAAATGTAGGAAATGATGAGACATGATGTTCACAAGCAGTTTCTACCATTAAAATTCTCACAACACTGAAACTGTTTAAGTAACCCTATCTTTCCTATGTTCTCAAAGCTGGACTTGGGGTACGGGATGGTGTCTTGAGAGGCTGAACAACTTGACTCTTTAGAGTTAGGGTAAAGAGGGAAGGAGTTACCTAGGGGAAATGGCTTTCAGGAAAACCCAAACTTCTCCAAACAAAAACCAAGACTAAATTGAGCTCGAGTACACACAAGTTTTTAGAGACTTTCTAATTCACTGCCCATATCCTTTCCTAGTTTTCCACTGATATTAATGTCAACAAAAACAATAGCCAGCTTTTTACTGAACACATTATGTGCAATACGTGCCTGTACTAAGAAAATGACACACCTTATTTACCCATCATAAATTAAGTATATTGAGACAGTCAGTCTGTACAAACTGAGTTTGCAGTGTCAAAGTTGAAAAACAAAGTCACAGACAAAAGAAGAAGTTAGGAGAATATTTACTGGAAATAAGAAGAAGGGAAAAAGCTGTAGCTCCTGTCACACAGGAAGTGATTCCAAACAGAAGTCCAAATGGTCTTCTTTGTCCTACCCTTCTATGAATAAGCTGACTGTAGAAAAAAAATTAGTTACTCTGATCAATTCAAAGAAAATTAATTCAAAGCAAATGGGTAACTCTGGGTTGCTAATGTTCCTTGAAGTCCAGTCTGGAAGTAGGGAAGAACTGTCAACTAATTTGACATACTCTAGAGCCAGGTATGGTGGTGTATGCCTTTAATCCCAGCATTCAGGAGGCTGAGGCAGGAGGATGTTTACAAATTCAACACCAGCCTGAGCTACAAAGTGAGCTCAAGCCCAGCCTGAACTGCATAGCAAGACCCTGTCTCAAAAAAAAAAAAAAAGAAAGAAACATTCCTGAGAGGAAGGCTGCTTATCTCTCTCTCCCTTCTCAACTTTTTATCTTTCTTCCTGTGTTTTTTTTTATACATTTAAGGTTAATTAGCTGCATGACTTGAATTAGCTGTTAACTCCACGTGTGTGTTATTTTTGTGCTTAGCTGACTTCACCATAGGCCCATCCCTATTGCAATGTAAGTCAAAATGTGTTTAATAAACCTAGCCTTCCAAGCACCATAGCTCAGATGGTTGCACACTATAGAATATGGTTGCTTCCCCTGATGATCGTGTGCCTAACTTGGTAACATGGCTGTCCAACATAGCAGGAGAGTGTCATACCGAATAGCACTAGTCCAGAAAAAAATCAAACTCCAAAGTATGGTTTCTACTGAATGCATACTGCAAACCATCCTAAGTCAGGGATTGAGTGCAAACTTTGTACTCCAAATGGTAAACATTTGCTGCTCTTCTCAACAGTCCCCACACTTACCTTTTCCAGTGTCACTGTCATCCATTCTGTATAAGAAACTCAGTCCACAAGATCAGCCAGACAAGATTTGTGCTGTCCTTCTAAGCTTTGAAGCTGATTTCTACATCCATGACCCAAAAGGAATCAGCGTTGCGTTTAGCTATTTAAGATAAATCTTCCCTTCTCTGTGACAAATTTTTACACCATTTCCACCCAAAGAAAGTACAACTTTCTCTTCTGCAATACTTCAAAAAGAGTAACTCTTCCATCATTGTGCATATTTTCTTAATGATTTAACTCTCTAACTAGATACAAAAAGTATCCCTTTATTAACTGATAGACATCCCTCTGGAGGAACTTTCGCATGTCTGGGATTATATTAGACTCTGAAAACATAGGTTTCAAAATGTCAGTTTGCCTCACACGGAGTTGAGAGAAAGCAAGAAACAGGTTTTTATGATTTCTTTATACTGCTGACCACTACACTTTGTGCAGAGAAATAGAATAATGTATTTGTGTTCATTGATTGGCCTCTTGAACCAAACAAGTAATAAGAGATCTAATCATAGATGTATTTACCTTACAGTTTGGCTGAAACCTCAGGGATTACACATCATCTAGCCTAAACCTCTGGTTTTATGGATAAAGAGCGTGAGACACAAACAAAGTTATATGGCGAAATGTATCACTAGGGATAAATTAAGTTTATATCCTGTCTTCTGCATCCTAATCTCATGTGTCTTCTAAGTAGACCCAGAGGTGACAGCTAAACTAAATGCTAGGGGCAGCTTAACTTGACTGTTTGAACTTGCTAAAAATGCCCAGGTCTGCTAAGCTGGGCACATTTTTATTCCCAAGACCCATTTCTCTTTCTCTCTCTACTGAACAATGTTGCACCTGTTAACAATGACCTTCAGGGTCACTGGGAAGCAATTTATTTCCTTTTTTCAAAAATAAAAGAAGTGTTAATATCACAAGATATATGTCTAAAATGCCCCAGGGCAAGTTCCATCTCCAACTTCATTCTCTCTCATTTTCAGTCCCCCTCCTTTTTCCTTCTCCCCATGTCAAGTTGTCAGGATGACTTTCGTCTCAGAGACATGTTGCTTCTCCTTGTCTGCCTCCCACCTGCCACCAGGAGACCATTCCACCAAACCCCATTAATTCTTCCAAGTCTAAGATCAGTTCCTATGCTCTGTCCACTGAGGCACAGAAGGTCCCCAGTACAGAAGAGAAATGTAACTTGAAAGGAAATTATAAATGTGTCTGCATATCGGTGGGCCCATACAAACTTAAAGCAGTTTTCTCATTATTGAATGTGGAGATCACACTTGCCCAGACTTTCTATATTAAGGGAACCTCTGGGAATCAACTTTTATATCACATTGAAAGCAGATAGCAAAGAGCACTCTGTGTGATATTCAGAACAGGGCTGCACATCTGAGCTGTAGCTCAATTACTTCCAGTTGATAAGAATCGCATTTCAAACAGAGGCAAGATGCTTTCTTCAGCTTAAGGAGTCACTGTGGTTACAGAAAAATTGAACAACTTGCAAAGAAATTGTATCTTTCCGCCTTTGATTTTCATAAGCATTAGAGTTAAGTCTGGGTAACAGAAATGTGAAGTTTAATCAATGACAAACATTTGGCAGGAAATTAGAAATGCTTTATTGGTGAGAAATAAACAAAAGGGCATTCATTATGTGTTTAACAAACTGGTACCAATTTTTCTTTGCACCTTAGTTTTTACCTCTCCCTCACCCAACAAGTCCATTCCAGAGGACAGGTGAGGGCAAAAAAAATGAGAGAGATACAAATTTAGAAAAAGAACTAAAGGAAATGAATGATTGTCTTATGAATAACAAATTTCTATTTGTAAATTACCTACTTTTTGAGAAAATTCCATTTGTTTAAAATGTTTAATAGATGTGAAGTGCTCTAAGTTCTATAAAATAAAAGCAACCAAGTCAAAACATCTTTGAAAACAAACAAGAGATGGGAAACATCTATCACATCCTCACCCTTTCGGTCTTCCAAGAAGTAGCAATCTTAGGCCCTGGGAGGGGAACCGTAATTTTTATTTGAAAACCTCTCAGGGCGTTTCTTTTGTATTTCCCTTTCTTTCTTCAAAGATCACAGCAGCAATTTTCTTTTATCATCAGCTATTTATAGTTTTCTTTTCTCAAATCCCAGGCCAGAAAGAAACTGGGCAAAAAGCATTTCAACAGCCACATTATTTTGTAGCACTCTTCAAAACCATTAAACACAATCAAAAGGAAAAAAAAAACTCCCAAACTTGTTCAATTCATTATTTTCTCCACTTGGTCTGTTCTCCTTAAAGCAATGAAAGCCAAACAAATATTCTCCTACCCCCAGTATGGTTGGAGATGTGGGGGAGAAGAGCTACTCAAATGCTCTCATTTTTATTCATAAATGGAAACAAAGAAAGATGCTTGGTATAATGGAGTTGGTGCAGACCTTACTCCTGTCTCCCATAACTGTAGATATTTCATAGAAGTGTCAACATATGCTCAAGAGGTTGAGGTGCACACAGTCAAGATTTAGAGACCTGTCAGTCACGTATAGTCACCTCCTGGAAATTAGTGGTTTCTCCACCCATAAGAGTGATTTACACATGATTTGTAGGCAGTGGTACTTCAGTGCAAATTCTGCCTCTACAACTTTTTAATCTTTTGACCTTGGGGGGAAAAAGTGCATGGCTTCTTTAAACCTCTTTTCCATTCAAATAAGGGTGACAGAGAAGTTAACAGATAGATTGGGTTAAATGTGAGGTGACTACATGAGGCTAAAAACAAACCTTAGTCCCCCACAATATTGCTTTGTCCTGGACACATAAGAAGATGATGCTTTGCAGGATACTGTGAACCAGAACCATGTGACTGAGTTTTGGACAACGTGACATGCATAGAGGTCATGGAAGTCACTTCCATACTTACCTATAAAAACTCTAGTCTCTTCATATCTCTTCATGGGAAAGCTTGGAGTCAGGTGTAGGCCGGGGCACCTGTAAAGTGGGGCACTATAATAAACAGAGCCCACATTGGACATGGAGCCTGGGAGAAAGCAAACTCTTCGCATCAGTTTATTATAGTTTGAGTTTAACTTTGTTGTGTGAAATAACCAAGTATATCTTGGCTAATGTTCCCTGTGTCAGTTCAGGTCTTCTCAGAGAAAGAAAACAAGACAAGAATTCAATGCATAAGAGATTTATTAGAAGAAATCTCTGCAATTGATAAAAAGGAGAGGGAGCGGGAACAAGGAGGGAGAGACTTCTGTGTATGACACTGGTCCCACAGGCACAAAAGGTAAGGGAGAGGGAGGCAGATTAGGTTGCAGGAGTCCCAAATGGTGAAGACCTAAAAAGGCCTAGGCCAGGGAACAGGGAACTCCAAAGAAAGAGTGCTCACAATGGGAGTTCTGCACTTGACTGAACGTCTCATTGCTGGCTTTCCAGCTGCCCTCTGTCGCTGACTAGGAATAACTTGGGGAGAATCTGTCCTCAATGTGAACAATGCAGCAGACTGAGAAGGTGAAGGTGGGCTGTCAGTTGAGCAGTCTTCTTGTTTGGGATTACTTTTGAAGGAAGGTCTGAGCATGGATCAGTGCATTTCCATGGGTACACAAACACAGTAAACAGGAGATTTTTTTTTATCATCACAGGAACTCTCTCATGCTCTCACTCTCAGTCTCTCTCTTTCCTCCTCCACCTTACGCAGCACAGATCAAGGGCTTCTGTTTCACTAGAAAGTGAGTTCTCCTGGAGTTTCTTCAATGACTGACTCCCCCTTCTATGTCAGTATTGGTTGGCAGGTATTAAGATCTTCATAAACAACAGTGGATGCAGTGAGTGAAAAAAGAGGATCACTGGAGGAGCAGAGCTGACTCCTGGGAGGACACTGTTGAGAGGAACTAATCCTTAGCACAGAGGGCTGCTTCATCCAGACTGAAGAGACTCACTTTTCAAGTCATTGTTTCAGAGCTGGGTCCCAAGAAGAAATTTTGTATCTTCCAAAGTACCCCAGAAAAAAAAAAGACACTGCAAAAATTAATTTCAATCTCCTCATTCTGAGAAGACCTCCACAGCACTCCAAGTGCATTAGATCGGCTGCACTGGGATAAGGAAGATGGGGTGAAGTCAGAGAGATTACAAAAGGGGAGGTGAAGACTGCAGAGGTGATGGTGGGGTCCCAGGACAAAACAGCAGAGCACAGACGAGGAGTGAAGAAGGCTGCAGGATCCTCCAATTGTCACTGCTCTGGTCAGAAGTGCAGAGAATATTTGAGGGGTATTGATGCCCTAAAAGAATGTGGCTTTTGAGGAGAGACCTTAGTCCAAACCTCAAACCATAAGTAGATGTGTGACCCTGAACACTCTATGTAACCACTGTGCTAACTAAATATATCTTTCATAAATCAGTGATTTGGTCAGCTTTGTCTATTCCCTGCCCCATGACTATTCCCAGGATGGTCCTGGAAACCTAATCAACACTCACTGTGGCATGGTGAGAGACTACAAATTGGAGTCAGACTCTGAATTTGGATCCTGATCTGACTTAACCTGACTATGGTGACTAAGATTACGTAGAATTATTCTTCTTGGCTTCTTCATCTGCAAAGTGGGTATACAAATATCTGTTTCATAGAGGTGTTAGAAAGACTGAAATGAAATAACCTGTGTAAGTCATTACAATTACATCTGGCACACAGCATGTGTCCAACATTTGTGAACTCTTGTTATAATTATCATTTGTTGAATGAATGACTCTCAGAACTTCAGTTTTCCCACGCATAGACGTGGACTAAATATCTGTGCCATACATTTGTTCTGAGGATTCAGTGAGATAATGTAAGTTAAATGTTTCATTCAGTGCCTGGCACAACACTGCTCCGAAGAAGTAGTGATTATTCCAAGCCTCATTACCCTAAAATTTAACTAAAGCATCACCCTAGGTATAATCCTTCCCCTCAAATTTCTTGGTCAAAACCTGAAATATCAAACCAGCCTGAGAGACAGCGGCAGGAGTGCTGTGGCCTGGGGAGCAGTGACCCGGAGGGAGCACTGGGTGACACTGGCTATGGAGACTCGGTGACAGCGTAAGAGGGTACTCTGTTTGATAAGTTGGCAGCATGCATGGGTGTAAGCTAGTCACTCTTGGCTCAGGAGGAGTTGGAAAATTCATTTTCAAGAAATTTTTGTTGAAAAATATGAACCTACAATGGAAGATGCTTTTATAGAAAGCAAGTTGAAGTAGATGCATGCTTGAAATTTTGGATACTGCAGGAACGGAACAATTTACAGCAGTGGGAAATTTGTACATGAAAAATGGACAAGGCTTTGCTTTAGTTTATTCCATCACAGCACAGTCCACATTTGATGATTTACAAGATCTGAGAGAACAGATTCTTCGAGTTAAAGACACCAAGGATGTTCCCATGATTCTGGTTGTGACTTGGAAGATGAAGGAGTTGTAGGAAAGGAAAAAGGTCAAAATCTAGCAAGACAGTGGAACAACTGTGCATTCTTAGAATCTTCTGCACAATCAAAAATAAACATTAATGAGATCTTTTATGACCTCGTGTGGCAAATTAACAGAAAAACTCCAGTGCCTGGGAAGGCCTGCAAAAAGTCATCGTGTCAGCTGCTTTAATAAACTAAATACATTGTAGCTCTGAGCCAGGTCTGAAGAACTGTTGTCCAATTCAACCGTGCCAGCATTCCAACTTCATTAAACCTACCAACATCTTAAATAGACTTTCCTGCAGTGGTACCCCTTAAGAGGCGAATGAAAGCTACTCTAATCAGTTTGCACATTATAATCACTTTCCAGTATCACAAGAGAGTTTTTTACTTATATAATAGTCCTAGCTAGAGTATGTAGCTGGTAAAACCAGAGGGTACATGCAGTATTATTGCTAAGAGACATTCCTTCATCCACTAATGTTGTACATGTATGAAAATGGTGTACTGTATACTTTGACACACCCCATTTGTATTGGAGAGTACAATAATGTAAATCCTAAAAGCACCACTATTTTAGCATAATAAAAGAAAGTCCAAAGAGCTAGGTAGACTACTCCGGATAACTTCACTTCTTTCATACTTGTAGCTTATTGTAACTTAAAAAAAAATCAAGGTCATTATCATTGTATTGTACAAAATAATTGCTTTGATTAACACAGCTATATAGTTTTTTTAATTTTTCAAAAACCTGTGGAGACACTGATCTTGTCTTTAAAAAATGATAGTCCTTTCAGTGTAATGCCTTAGATTAAAGATATTGCCTTTAATATCTGTTGAGAAGGAAATGTACAGCCTTTTCAAATTTCCTTATTATATGTTTTCTTTTTTGTTTACATAGGGAACACTGTTAATAGTTGTGTGTACAGTGGGAGTCTGCAACAAGAAGTGTATATTTTCAAACAATTTTTTAATGATTTAACAATTTTTGTAAATCATTTTCAGGTTTCTGCAGCTGTAGATTCTCACTGTGAATCCATTGCTTGCTCATGCATAAGTGTATTTCCAATACCAAATACACAGGTTTAGTATTTTTGCCTGTTAGGGATTGTTTTACATGTGTACCATTTTGGTTGAGATGTTAAATGGTGGACGAGTACTGTGGATGTGAATGTGGGAAGTAATTTTAATCATATGTAATTGGTCACAGGGCCTCATTTGCAGTAACTATTACTATTTTATTTAACAATGCCTTGCTGCTTTGTATGCATTAACTTTTGGATGTAAAGAGTGTGTGTCTATCCAACAGGGAGCCACAGTATTTAAATTGACCAACCTAATGTAACAACTACTTTGAGGTGGCCAAATGTGAACTAAAAGGCTTAATTAAAGTGGTGCAATTTTGTATAACTTAGCATCAGTAGTTCAGTAAGTTTGGATTGCCTTTCAAGGGCTTGCATTAGTTAAAAAAAGAAAAACCTGAAATACCTATCTGGGTCTCTATGTAGCCCAGCAGTCAGGGAAATGTCCAGGCCCAAGCCAAGGTTCCCAGAGTTCAGTATAAGTCTCACCTCTTCACTGTGTTTGTCACCCAGAGTCCCATCCAGTCATCCACACTTCTTCTTTCCTGTAATTCCCACGAAGGAGCTCCTGGCTACCAGTAGTTCATTTTTCCAAGGAGGGGTGAGGGTCTCAGCAAATACATCTCTCTCCTTGGCTCAGATCTCTCCATTACTCCCTTCAGTTTCCCCCTTTGTAAATTCCAGCATCGAGTTTCCTTCTGCACTGCATTCTCCACTGAATTTCTACTTCCAGCTGAAATATTTTTCTGACATCACTTCCATGGAGAACATTATGCAAGCTAATGTTGCATTCTGCTATATTCTAAATCTCTAACCTCGGGACATGCTTCTAGAAGTTCAGAAATCCCAAAGTCAATGAAAATCACAGCAATCCAAACTTTCATCATCTGTTTTCCATTGCAGAGGATGCAAACCCTGCCAATGTACCACTTCCATTGTAAATGAGTTTATGGTTAATGTTTCAGGAGATGCCAGAGAAAGAGAGGAAAGATTAGGTGAGAGCTATGTGACTCAAATCACTAGCACCCAAGATAGCAAGACATCAAGATTATTACCATTAAGGCGAGAAGCCCTACGATCTCTTTATAGGAATCGTATTACACGACAGCACCCCCAGGACACACACCCTGACGGCACAAAATTATACCACAGAAACAATGGGACTGAATCAGCCACACAAAAGCATCCCCATCTCTGGATCTGTCTGGTAGTAAAGGCCACAATGAGAAACACAAGTGGGTCTAAAATACCTTACATGCTTTCACTGATTACTTTTTTTTTCCTCAAATGTACAAGGGATGATCAGAAAATGCAATGCATGTTTGATTTTTTTAAACAATTCATTACAGCAAAAAAAAGCATCGGCATTAATTCCTCTCTGAATATTCCCCCTCACTTTGAACACACTTATCATTCTTGCTGAAGCAGTTCGGGAAGTCCTCTTCTGTGAATGTCTTTACAATGCATGGTCAAAAATGTCTTTGCGAAGTATGATCAACAACACGGTAAATGTTGCTGATAATGCCATTCAACAGAAAGGCAAGGTCATTGCAGTATATCTTCAACCTTCTTTACCAGATCTGTGATTACCAGCTCTTTTCTGAAGTCAAAATGACTATGAAAAGTATTTTAACTGATTCAGGACATCAAGACAGCAACAGCAGTGTAATTTAAAACATGAAAGAAGATTTCTAGAACTACTTCAGAAAGTGGCAAGAACAATAGGATCTTGAAGTAAAGGGAAGCATTATAAGGCAATTAATGGCAATGTGTCTTTTACTGTAATAATTTTTTAAACTTTAACATTCATCCTATTTCTTGGTCATACTTTGTGTGTATGAGTAAAGAACTTGGAGACTACTAGACAGATTTTTGTCTTCTTTAAGTTTAATGAGATGAACAATTTATAAAAATAAATAAAACTGAAAATGTCCAGGAAATCAAGATTTGTGAATAGATATTTCCTACTCTATACACATGGGTTTGGGGACATTGGGTATTGGATAAAACAGCTGGATCAAAACTTGGTGTCTAAAGCTGGTGGAGGAAGAAGGACCAAAACCACAGATGAAGCCACCCCACTCAGGCACTTGAAGGGATGTTTTTTGGTTTTTTGTTTTAAAAATAAGTATATAAGATATGTTTCAAAGAAAAAGCAGTGAGTATAAACCATGAACTTTCCTTTCTTAAAACTGCTTTGAGTTGAGTTTTTTTCCATTGGCAACTAAAAGCATTGTGCACCATGAATCAGTAACTATTCATCGAAATATAACCAAATGAAATTATATAAGCAAAATGCCTAGCATAAGTATGCTACTACCAAGTAGTTCTCCTCCTCCTCCTCCTCCTCCTCCTGCTCCTCCTCCTCTTTCTCCTCCAGGCTCAATGATTCACACTAAAGAAAAGACTCAGAAGCACAGGCAGTAAACAATAAAAACCTTATACTAATTTATAGTTAGTTTTGAATTTTTTTCAGTAGAATTTGAGATTTCTTCTCAAAAATGGCAATGATGTCACACCATGAACATCTGTGCTAAGATCCCCACTCTTACTCCCCACGGGGAAAAGATAGTTTGATGTTTCCAAATTTTAAAAAACAATGCCTCTATTCTACTTTTGATATAAATTGTCTTCTGTTCTCTGTGTTCTCAGTTATTCTGTGACCTATGTTCCCCTGTTCTAGGAAACTCGAAGGTCATAAACTCTTTTCAGAGAAAAGACTTATTTGTATGTAATTGTTCAAAATCCAGACTTTGTAGAGCCACTATTTTTACAAAAAAAGGGTAAAAACCCATGAAAATCTACAAAGTTAACATAGTCTTACTACTGAGAAACTATGTCTTCTTTACCTGTGTTACCCAATGAAATGCTCTAATCAATCATGATGTATCCATCTTTGTAGTTTAGCTGTTTCATTCCCAATAGTCTCTACTATCGCATCTCTAAGTAAACATTTTCTTAAGTTTCCATTTTTAGCTGTATTACAGTTTGCAGTCATCTTTCTAAGATTATAACACAGATCTTAAATTGAGCATGAACTCAAAACAAGGGAAAAAAATTCTTGGTTTGATCCAAAACTCATTTTGCGTCAAAAGCAATGAGAAGAATGCAAAGTGAAGAATGCAAACAGAACTAAAGATAACTTTTTCTATTCCCTACACCTTTAAGCCCAGGCACCTGATACCCAAGTACGGTTCAGAGTTCATCCCAGCCACAGACCTCCCATGCTCACAGTCCTGCTGTTTTCAATGATTGCTAACTGTAGAATAAATCTGGGAGATGTGTGGTTCCTATCCTTAGGGTAGTTTCATTGCCCTGTATGTATGTTGCTTCTTTCTTTCTATTATGTGAAGCCATTCACAAATATAAGCATTGTTCGCTCTTGGAACTCCTCAGCCCCCACAGTTGGCCACCAAATATTATTTCAGGTGGTCTAAGGGTCATGTAGGAGCTCCTGCATGTCGCAAATAAAATGTAAGGAATAGGCTCTAGACCTACAAACACCCAGTGTTCACTAAACTAGGTGATCTTGTCTCAGAAAGCTCGCAGATGTCGTTAACCTAAGACAACATTTTTATCTCACTTTTTTAAGCCTACTAGATCTGTATTTTAACCCTATACATGCATGTGTTCCTCGACATTCTGTCTTTAAGGGTTGAACAGAACTTAAATTCAGGCAAGATGAGATACTTTGTGGAAAAGGGTGCAGAGAAAGAGAATGCTTGAGTTGGATCTCAGGACCTAAATTTCAGTACTGGTGCTAACAATAATTTAATAGGGTAACTGGGCAAGCGCCTCTACAACTTTGAGTTTCATTAATCCTATCCCCGAATATAAACAAAAATATTTCCCTTCCCCATCTCCCATGTATATTGTGAGGCTAAATGGAAAGCAACTGTAAAAATTACATTGTAATACAGTCTAGGTGTATAAGCCTCACTCAGTATCGTCATCATCATCATCATCATCATCATCATCATCATCATCTGTACTCCATTTATTAAAATGTTTTGGTGTTGTACTGCTGCCACCTAGTGACAGAATGAAAAGAATTTAAAGCTTTCTGACACACTGATTTTGCATTTGCTTAAATTTGTATTCACTTGGATTAAAATCAGAAAATGTGCAAGCTCAGAAAAAAAAAAACACCTAAACAGAAATGATTGCACTTGTTATACTTGGCAAGGAGAATTAGGCCCCAACCTTGAATAAATGGGACAGAAATGAGTCCAAGGTCTAGATTAAGAGAAAACCCACCAGGTGGTCTTATCCATTTTTTATTAGTCCAAATGTGTTTTGCATGTAACAAACCATGCTCCTATTAACTTCCAGACATAAAATGGAAACACTTAGGGCAAGCTGTGGACTGATTGTCAGGATTGGAAAGAGTGTGGCACTTTGAAACTCTTGAGACCAAAAAAAAAAAAAAAAAAATGGGTCTACTGGCGTAAGAAATTGCTAGCAGCAATTAGTTGCAGGAATTGTGCATATGGCCTGGCAGGACATCTTTCTAGGGAGTTTCAGACTCTACAGTCACTCCCAAAGGGACAAGAATTTTTTCCTCATCAACTTTATGAAAAGACAAATGCTCTTGCTCCTCTTTGGTCTCATTCTCAAAACATTCTAGTTAGATGTTCCACAGGGCAATAAAAACTAATAACTAACCATTTGCACTTTTCATTTCCATGGTAACTTTCTATGGAGGTATTCCAAAATTCTTACCAACACAGGGAAGACTGATTGAGCTACGTCCAGGAAATGAGGTGATGGTTTTATTACAGGCCCATAAGCAGCAACTTGCCCGCTGCAATGTATTTGTCTGCAGAAAGTCAGTGGTGCTCCGAGTACAAAGACCGTGTGCTGCACAGGGGGCAGCAATTCTTGTTAAGACAGCTGAGGGAGACTGCTTAAGCCAGCTTCCCCACAAAAGTGAGGAAAGCCTGACCCGATACGACGACAGATCCCTCTGCCATAGTATAACTTGGGACTTTATGCAGAGAGCAGAAGAATTTGGAGAATGACTGAATTTATTATCCTTTGGAGTGAGAATGAGATATATTTTAATGTACATTAAACTAAGAATAAATTTCCAATATGACAGAAAGTCTTAGGGAGAAATGAAAACCCATACTTACAGAAAAGTAGGGGACATGCATATAAACTGCGAAATTAGAATTTACTTAAAGTCATAATTTTAAACTAGAAATATATTTTCCAGCTCTGTCAATGATCCAAAAGAAGCAGCTTCACTTTTTCCCAACACTCACGTATAATCCTCTACAACCACTCTGTCAGCAAACTAACCCTCCATTCTTGGCCAGTCTAGGAGGGCATTGTTTTTCAATTGGGTCTGGTAAGATTATCACAAGTCCAGAATGAAAATAGAGGACTGTATATGTTGTAAATTTAGTGTAAGCCTAGAAGGGTGATGGATAAGAATAGAAGCAAGAATTAAAATGAAAATAGAAATAAGATTGGGAATAAGAGTAAGCATGCGCCTAGAAACAAGAAAAAAATTTCAATTCACACTATCTGCATTATGTAATAAAACTTATTAGTTTTATTACAAGTGAAATAACATGTTTATCATTGAGATATTTTTTATGTCTTCTGTCTGCATGTTACCAAACTCAAAGCAATTCTGAAACTTTCTGGAGACTCATATTTTTAATTAAATCATTGGGCAAATTTTAGAAAGCAATTTAAATTTGAAGCTAAATATTTGAGGAAAATATTACATTTATAAGACATGTATCACAATCTATTAGTCTGAATATTTCAAAGAATGTTTATCATTTATTGCTTTAAAATCATTGATAATTTCATATTACCTGTAATTTAGACATTAAGCAAATATCAAAGCATTAATAAAAAGACTTTTCTACATTTTAAAAAAAAGCCCTTCAGGTAGCAAGGGTATTTTCACAATTATACAATAACCCTAATGTGCAAAGAGTTTTATAAATGTTCAGTTACCCTTCTCGGCGGGACTAGTGGAAACCCATTTTATCTCCTGCACCTGAAAAAGTAGTTCACATTTCTACTAACCATCTGGAGAGAGATGTCATTTCCTGTATCTAGGACCTTGTTATTTTTGTTATATGTCCATAATTTTTTAATCGATGTATCTAACTGGATCTTTATTTCACTTTCACTGTATTTTACTTTGTCTACCCTAATCAAAGTGTCAGTGTTTTCCACTGTCTTGACTTCTTGGGAACCCTCAAGCCTACTGATACTTTGGAGTAAATTGGGATTTATGATGAAGGATCCCTTGATTACTTGTCAGAAGTCTCCACTCAAACTTCCTCAAAACAAACACAAAACATTGGCTCATGTGTCCTGCACAGGTAAAGGCAGCTGGGACAGCTACGCCAGACACTTCAGTGCTGAATCACTTGTCTGCTTTTTTCTGAATACTAGTTTGTATTTTCTCTTATTGCAAGCAAATGTCCTTCACACTATGGTAAGGTTAGCTGCCTGAGTCAAGGACTCATTTCCTATAAGTTACCTAGCTCAACAAGTGTTTTTCTCTTCCAACTTGTGTTTAAATACTCCCATGAAAGGGCTAGGATGAGCCAAACTATGACAGTGTCCCGCCTGTGGCTAAAGGAAATGGGGGATTATCATTGGCTCACTTTGGCTCATATATATTAATGTTGGTCATCTGTTGGAATCTGTTTCCAAAAATAATGAGAGGCATGGATGTAGCTACTGAGAAAATTGTGATGCTATGGAAAATCATCATAAACAACCCAATTTGTATCAAAATAAAAGTATACTGGAGCCAGGCTGTACCTACAGGACAGACATTGTTAAGATCCCAACACTGACAGTATCTGCCAATAGATTCTACATAACAAATTAAGTTGTAGCTATTTAATTCTCAGCATATAAGCACATAAGAATATTCTGGTGGAGACACAAATAATAATACAAATATTATACTGGTTTTGAGCTCATTATAAGACAATATACTCTTGAAAAGTATGTGGCTCATTTAAATGTTTTATGTGGGTATGAATGAACAAATTTCTACTTCTCAATTATAACTTCTATTTCTATAGCCAAAGTGAGAAGTATTTGAAAGACGAAGAAGAACAAACTTTGTGATCTTCTAACACTGCCAAGGCCTAAAATGAATTTCATATATTAAACTACGTGCTTCAGTTACATGTGTTCCTCTGTGCCATGATGAAAACCTAAACTTAGACTTAAATGTAACACTCAAAGATAGAACTTTTGTGTTAAGTCTCTGGGCTCCTTCCTGGACTGAAATAAAGAGATCATTCAGAGAAAACATAAATTTATTGAAGGGGATCAAGAGATAGAGGTAGAGGAGAAAGAGAGGAGCAAAAGGAGATTTTAAAAAAAGATTAAGATGTGTTATATACATATGCCAACTTCACACAGGGAATGTGATTACTATGTACTGCAAACATGTGGCAATAAAAAATAACTGAAAATAAATTCTAAATCATTGATAAAACCCCAGAAGTACCAACGAACTAACTGTGAAGACTTAGCAAACCACTTGAGGGAAGCTAAGTGGATGTCTTGCTGATATTTTTACATGGAGAGATGGAAACCCTGTTAAAGCTAAGACAAAAAGGTTTTCTCCTGCATAGCAAAATGATGTACTTTGCCCCATCAGTAAATGAGAATCTTTAAAATGTGCTTCTTCTCCTCTGAATTACTTTTCCAATGGAAGGAATAGATTTCCACTGAGCCTATGTTTTTTTTCAATCTCTGCTTTTGATTAATAGCACACATTTAAAATGAAACACTGGCTTAAAATGACTTGATTTCTTGTCACTCCAAACCCAACTCAGATGCTAAGGGAGAAATATCAGCTGTAAAAGTTAGCACCAACTTCTAAAATCTGTGCCCAAATTCCACGAATTTCAAAATCAAAATAGTCTCAAATTCTCAAATGACTATTCTCCATTATTCCTCTAAACATTTTCATTCTGCCCCCTAGTAGGGTATAGAAACAGGTCAATACAAGATAACTCTCCATGAAAAGTTAATATGGCCCAGTGTTTTGTGCCTAAACCAGGCCTCTACAGGTAATTTGCTTTGAGTTCAGGAACAAAGACTCAGTCATGTGAAAATTACATTTCAGATTATCTAAAAAAAAATTTAAATTTTGTTTTCCAAAACCAAGTTGATAGCTACAAAGTGTGATGCCACCTGTGAACCTCCCATCAACTTGGGCTCTTGCTCAAATTCAGACACCCCTGATGACTGCCATGTAGGACAGTACGCAGTTGACAGTATCAGTCCCCGCAGCAAAAATGCAGCCCTGCCACTGCTTAATGCCTTCAGTTGCATCTCCCCTCCACTATTCATTCCCCCAAATATTTATTAATCACACTCTATCTCACATTGTTACAGTACAGTGGCCCAAAATAATCCAGGTTCTTGTGTATAACAAGAATTGCCAAGCATACACCTCATAGTAAGTAGTAGGTTACTACCTTTATTGATGATCACAGGATGTTAGCAGGAACAGGCAGAAGGGAGCTGAATTTTCCAAGAGCTTCCTCACAACTCAGGCTTCTACTACTTAAGGCTCAGACATTCCCCAATTCAGGTGCCTCCCATTGTGAGCAGGCATCTCTACTCCAGGGGCTTCTCATTTTGTCTTTCACTAATGTCCAAAGTAATGATTTCTCTCCTCAGGCATCACAATCTCACCACAGCTGAATGAAGGGAAGGGTGTGGCCACTCAGTTTCCCTGTTTCTGAACATTTCTTATGGATGCTGTGGTCGTTGTGGATATAATGCTGCATGAAAGCACACATTTCCTGCTCTTGTGCCATTTACATCCTGGTGGGGATAGCCATGAAATAAATATCTAAACCAACAAATCAGTTATTTATAGGTCATTTCTGAAATGAAAATAAAAATACATGGTTATAAAAAAAAAGAAAGATGGCAAAGTGATAGCACTACTGTAGATTGGAAGATGTTGGCAAAATATTCTACAGGCAAACCTTTAAACTGAAATCCAAATGATGAGACAGAGATAGCAGGGAAGGCCTGAAAGAAGAGCTTCCATGCAGAGGAAATGAGGGGAGTAAATGCAGAGGCTGAGAAAACGGGTTGGTTGCATGACTGGAACATCTCGGCTGAAGGAAGGGGAGAGAATGGAGTAGTGAGAGACAGGGAAGTGGGTAGAAGTCAGAACATGTAGGGCCTCAGGAAGCACACCCCATTACCACCTCCATCCTTCCATTATTATCCATATAACACTGTATTATAAAAGTTAATTTACTCTTCTCTCTCTTTGAATAGATGGTTAGTTCCTTAAGTACACTATATCTTATTCACGGTAATAATTGTAACTCCCATTTATTGAGCTATACCAGGCACTAAGCTAGCTACTTTGCATACATTATCTGCAATCTTCACAACAACCCTGCAAGGTAAGTATTATTAGCATAATTTTACCGATGAAAAAAACCCACTCAGTGATTTACCCACGGCCCAAAAGCTACCCTGTAGTAAAGCAGGCAGTGGGAACCGTGTCTCGCCTGGTTCTGCAATCTGGTTTCTTATCCCCATGCCACACTTCCTCACACTTGCTGTACTTACTTGTCTTGGTAGTCAGGGCTCCTAGCACGATGCCTGGCACAAGAAACAGACTCACACTCAGTAACTGTTCCTAATATTGTCAGCCCACACAAGAGGAGACTGAACTCACGAGGCCTCAGCTTTGGGGGGACTTTATAGATGCCTGTGTGGTGGTGACTGTAGACTTCTGTCTCAGGACAAATTCAAAGCATGGTGGAAAGTGACAGGGAGGAGACTGTACTTAATAAAACTAAATGAAAGCTCTGGGGCTTCCTGAGAGCTAATGTATGACACACTGACACAGCTGCATATCGTGTTCTGAAAAAATTAATGGGATTTTAAAGAGAGAGGCTGCTCAATGTGCTTGCAAAATGGAGATACAGAAGAACGCACCCTGATGATGAGGAGAAAAGAGCAGTGAGAGAGGAGGGTGGCACTGTTGTAATTGCCTGCAATTTCCACACACCACCCCCCCCCCTGACTTTAATTAGGACACTTGCGAGACACACACATTTGTAAGACTGACAGAGCTAATTGAAGAAAACCACATGTCTCATCAACAGCCAAATCAGGAATAATAATCAAAGCAACAGAAGCAAAATTGGAAGCCATGGAGCTGTCAAATGCAGGAGGAACTCAAATACAATGAGGCATGTAATTTAGAAAAAGCGAGAGGGCTATATGGAAGCATTAAAAATGGGACATGAAGTAAAACAGTTAACCTGACTCAAACTGAAACTTTCACTCCCACAATCTGGTCACAATTAAATCTGGTCAAAATTCACCTAATCCTTTCAGCCTGTGTTCTGGGGATGCCTGTGTTATTCCATTTCATTGCCTAGAATGGCCCAGTTAAGTGAAAAGATCCACTCCCTCTCTGAACTCTTCATTAATTCACAGTGCTCTCTTGTCACCACATTGGTCAATTCTGCCCTCATTGTAGATGGAAAAAGACAGGCTCTCCTCCCTAATTTTTAATATTGCTAACATTCAAAAGTCATTATCAAATTATTCCCCCACCATCTCTTTGCAACCCTACAATGAAAGATGAACTAGCAAGTTCAATCGGGGAAGAATTTTCCTTACTATTCCAGGTTCTCTACCCTCAACCTTGGCAGGGTGGAGGTGGGACTGCTGAACTCAGTAGATGAGGATGGAATTTGTTTCAGGGGTGTGCAAGTGACCCAAGTTGACCAGTCAGAATCTGAACACATTCAGAGTCCTGGTAAGAGGAAGATGCTTGCTCATTCTCATGATATGAGCCTCAGAAGTACTTAAACAAGCTTGCCACCCCATGGATATTGAGAATAAAGGTTTTATAGTTCGAGAAAGAAGGAGAAAGAAACATACTTGTCACATTATATAAATCCTGAGTCAACTATTCCTCGTTCAAGCTATTCCTGAACTTTTTAGTTACACAATCTAATAAGTTTTTCTTTTTTTAAGCCAAGGGAATTTTGATTTTCCATTTTTTACAGATAAATATTATAACAATAATTTATTAAAACAACAGTAAGCAAGCTGGGCATAGTGGTGCACAGCTTTAATCCCAGCATTCAGGAGGCTGAGGCAGGAGGATCATTGAGAATTCAAGACCAGCCTGGGCTACAAAGTGAGTTCAAGGCCAGCCTGAACTGCATAGTGAGACCCGGCAAAAAATAGGGCCGAGGATTTAGCTCAGTGACCTAAGCATCTGTCTGGCAGGTGCAAGGTTGTGAGTTTGATCCCTGATACAAAAAAAAAAAAAAAAAAACAGTAAACAAAATAGTAAAAGAGAAATAATAACAAGCAGGTAGTACTTAGTACCCTTTTAACTATTTCAACATAATATTTATTGTTATTTCCATTTTACCAACAGAGAAATTGAGATTAGCATTTAAATAATTTTTTTCTTGCCAATTAGAGATTAAATTAGAGTTTCTCTGGAATCCCACTGGCTCAAAATCCACTGAAATGGCAATAAAAGAAGCAAGTAAATCATTGTTTTATTTCTGAATTTCTTGAATTAATCAATGGATAGAGTAAAATGCATGATTGCCTGCTTCCTTTTTCTCAGGATACCTCTGTAGGTTCCTGATAAGTTCATTTGAACTTTCTCATCATGCCTCTTTCCTCACTTTGTAGGTGTTTTCCATAAACACGGTTCTGAAACGGTATGGCAGAAACTGAAACACTTGTCACTATTCAAACTTTCAACCACCCAAATGATTATGTGCATGGGGGGAAGGACAGTCCTAATCAGAGTCACAGAATTTTAGAGGTGCTCAACAGAAGTGGAGAATTGTCCACTGCAGTACATAAGAGTTACAAGGAACTAATAACAAGGAAGTCATAACACGGTGCTATTTTCTGGACCAGGTATCATAACCAGTGTTAAACAGTTAGGTCCTAACTGTATTACTGGAATCAGAGGCTACCAGGTGGCTCCTAAGCTTCCTTCACTCAGCTGTGCTAACTGTATGTAAATCCGTATTTACACCTACTTCAAAATCTACCTGCTTTTTCCCCGTATCGTGCCTCAGTGACAGGTGTGCTGCCAAATTCTGCACCCTTCAAATGTGAGGCACCATGAAGGTAAAAATGTGAGATGGAACAGTGTGCATGGACCGTATTTCTCTTTGCAGTTCTTGTGAATATGTTTGAGCTAATGTATGAGCAGTAACAGCAAACCTGAATTTACAAAGGAAAATGGAGAAGACTGTCATGAAATAGTTTGAGAAAATTTTCACAGATATTATACTGATTTGAGAGATACCAAAGAGAGCTTGACCTTTATAAGAAGTCAGTGAAACTCTATGAAAAATAGGGAAGATCAAAGACCTGACAATACTCCCAAAGTGGAAAAGCTAAAAGGAGGCATGGAAAGGAAAAGGAATGCTCTGAGGTGGGTTTCATCCAAATTACTGTGAACAGAAGCAATAAAAGGCACTTTTTAAAAAGTATCATCAGTGTTGCCTGATAAGATGTGTATGGCACCAAAAGAAAATGGAAACTGAAGTAATCACTACCTTTCCTCAGTCACCAAAGAGAAGGAAAATATAGGTGAAGGAAAGAAGCAATGCATGTTATAGAACAAGCTCAACAATTCAAGAGTGTAAGAAAGCATAGATATTCCTGATACATACCTTCAAGAGACAGGATTTCTGGAGAATATAGCTAAATTATTGGCAAAAACCCACTAAAATAGCATTAAGGTAAATCTGTTTTATCACAATGAAAATATTCTACAACTAAAAAGTGTGTACTTCAAATTTATATCGTGAATGTATTGATCAAAGGAAAATATTGCCATTATTGAAAATTAGCGACCTAGAAAATTAATTGGAAGAAATGCTCACAACTTAGAAATGGAAATAATGAAGAAAAGAACCTTCAAATATTGACAAGAAACAGGAATTTTGGGAAGAGAAAAAGAAATAATTGGAGAACAGGTAAAAACAACTGAAGGAAACGTCCTGGCTGCAGTACCTAAGTCTGTAAATGTAAAGGACGGCACTTCAGAGTGACCAGGAAGAGGAGGGAGGGAAGCTCGGCATATTTACAAAAGGAAAAGACAAAACTGTTAAGGATGGCATTTTGTTCCTACCAAATTCATACGTTGAAGTCCAAATATCAATGCTTCATAGTATCGCTGCATTTGGAGATGGTGCTTTTAAAGAGATAATTAAGTTAAATAGAGTCATTAGGGTGGAGCCTGAATCAATATAACTTACTGAAAGGAAAGTGGGACTCAGGCACACACGGGAGGAAGATCCATAAAGACACAGAGTGAAGATAATATCTACACGCCAAGGAGACAGGCCTCAGCTCAGCCCCACTGATGCTCTCATCTCAGAAGGGAAGTCTCTAGGGAAAGCGAATCTCTGGATGTCAGCCTCCCCACCTGTGGGGCTTTGTTATCACAGCCTTAAAGAAAAAAATGCAAAAACCAGCAATAAATTTATTATCTATAATACTAGATGCTAGAAACAGAAGAGGAAATTCTATTGGCTAATGAAAGAACTACGAGAATAGCCTTTTTTTTTTTTTCAGCACCTGGGATCGAACTCACAACCTTGCACCTGCCAGGGTAGGCGCTTAAGCTGCTGAGCCAAACTCCCAGCCCTTGTCTTTTGAGGCGGGGTCGCACTATGTAGCTCAGGCCGGCCTTGCGCTCACGCTGTAGCCCAATCCAGCCTCGAACTCACAACACTTCTCCTACCTCAGCCGCCCGAGTGCTGGGATTAAAGGCGTACGCCACCACACCCGGCTAAGAGAATAGTCCTGCACCTAGTGAGAAGTATGTTTCCAGATACATAAAAGATTCTGAAAATGTATCACCCCAGAACACAACTGAAGAATGCTTACAAAAGGAATCTATCAAATAAGTAAACAGAACAGATGGCCTGGTAAAGGACGATGACAAGGACAGAAAGCAGCAGTTGTCCAAAATAAATAGTCATCAGGAATGTGTAATATTAAGGACACTTGAACTTGATGCATCATATAGCAAGGCTGAAACTAGCAATGGTGCAGAACTGAATTAAGAAGCTATCGATGGCTTAAAAGAGAGTAGAGAGTCATAACCAAACTTTTTGTGACACACAATACACATGGTTTAGTCACTTTATTTAGTTAAATCACAGCCAACTCCCTATGAAGCAAGTGAAATTTTTTTCGCTTTCTACTAATGACAAAATGGAGGCAAAGTGAGCAGCTTCCCCAAGATGATAGTCAGTGCATGGCTCAGGCATCTGCTTTTTACTGCTGTACTGCACTACTTGGCAAAAGAGAACCAAAGGCATTCTTATAGATGTGCATGTAAGTGGAGACTGGGGAATAAAAGTGATCTAAAATGTTTAATTTATATCTAACTGTGTGCATGGAATTTAGTGTGCAAACTGACAGTTTCAGGTTAAAAGGGGGCACAATTACTAGTTATGCTGGGAAAACAGAAATGAACTACCATCAATTAGCAAAAGCAAATCTAAACATTTAATCATCCTGTGTCTATAGATTTCAGCTTAATGCTTGGGAGCAGTGGATAGCCTGGGTTGAGGGATATGGTTAAATATCTTTATTTCCTTTAATAGTAGAGAAATACGTATTCAACTATGCATATTGGGGATATGCAGATTGTAAATGGTAGAAGACAGACACCAAGAAGCTACTAAACATTATGAGTAGAAAAGGATTGATCAAACACATAAAAACAAAGGAGAAAAAAATAAAACAGCAGTAAGATGCAAACACAAGTCTACAAAAGACCTAGATATGAATGTTCAAAGCAGCTTTATTTGTAATAGCCTAAAACTGGTAAAAACCAAATGTCCATCAACAGAAGAATTGACAAATTGTGACACAGTCAAACATGGACTACTACTTCACAAAGAAAAGCAGTAAAATCACTGTGCAAAAGTTATGGTTGAACTTTCTTCCTGAAAGAAACCATGTGCAATTCCAACGTAGTATATAACAGTTAAGTTCTACGGGCAAAGCTCATCTATGATTAAAGATATGAGAACATTTAACTCTGAGAGCAGGAGTGAGAATCAAAGGGAAAGGGACACAGGTGTCTTTCCGAGATGATGAAAATGTTCCCCAATTTATTAGGGGTATGTGCACTTGTGACACACTTCACAATGTGCATTTCACTGTGTATAAACCATAAAATTCTATGAAATTATACCTTATAAAGCACAGTCATAAGCAAAAGGTTATTAGGCAAATAAAACAAAGTAGAAGTAATAATGTTAATAACAATGCAAAGCTACATTTAAAAGCACTGAACAAAAAAACAATGGTGTATAAGAAGCCAGGCCTATGCTATATCAACAAAACCCAGCAGGTCTGGGGTTACAGCAGTAGAGAGGAAATAAAATTACATGTTTTATCTTCTTCTACAGAATTTAATACTTTCATGATTACATTAATAGAAAAAAGTTTGTTGTCTTACAGATCTTCAAAAAACCAATAGTGGAAATAATGTTTCCGTATTTATGAAGATAAGAAATCTAAGTCCAGAAAAAGCAAGAAGTATCAAGAAAATATTTTAAAAAAAGAAAGCATGGAATAAAGTGATGGGTATATGAAATAGCAGGGGAAATATCAAATGTAAATAAACTTCTCTGTATGACCCAGCAATCCCTTATCTGCGTACCTACCCATGAGACATGCGACTAAGCACCTCTTGGGGTTACCTGGGCTCTACACCCATGGCAGCATTAGTCACAATGGGCAACTTTCAGAAACATCCTGAGAGTTCATGTTTATCAGCAGATGAGTAGTGAAAAAACTGTGATAGACACCATATAATGGATTATTACTCAGTCTTTAAAAAAAATAAAAAGGAGATTCTGCCTTTTGTGTTAACATGGAAGAATGCAGAGGACATTAGGCAAAGTGAAATAAACCAGGAAGCCAGGTATGGAAAGAAAAATGCTACATGATCTCACTCATATGTGGATTCTGAATTTAAAACAAATACTCAAATACATAGAAACAAAATAATAGTGGTTACCAAGGGTGCAGAAGAAGAAATGGAGAAATCTAAGAGTGCACAAACTTGCATTTACATATGATGAATATGGAGCTATAATGTAATGAAAAAGAACTGTAGTTGAAAATTTGTTAAAAGAATTAGGTCCAGGTGTTCATATCACAGACACACACAAAAAAAGATGTAACTATTGAAAGTGATGGATGTGTTAATCTACTTGCTTGTCATAATCATTTCACTCTGTATTTCAAAACACATCTTAAAACAAATACAATAAAAAATGTAAATGGATTTTTGATGTGGGGATCACAACAGCAGGATGCAGACAATAAAATAGACAAATTCTTGGCATCTCTAGTTGATAGGAGAAATGATAAATATTTCAGAAAACAAATGTTAATGACCCTGGTCCCATTATTATACATTGCATTCATGGAGTAAATTTGTACCATTATTGCATTGACTTTTACAAAAATAATCAGAAATAGAAAATAATTCATCAATTCTCCTTTAAAACAAAAGCAGTAGGTATTACTAACATCAAATTTACAAATAATTCAAAAAAATAGCCAGGTGCAATGGTGCATGTCTATAATTCCAGCACTCGGGATGCTGAGGTAGGAGGATCACTGCGAGTTTGAGGTCAGCCTGCGCTACATGTGGGTTCAAGTCCAGCCTGAAGTACACAGCAAGACCCTGTCTCAAAAAATTAAAAAATAAACAAGTGAAATAAAATAAAAATAAAATGTTTTAAAATTATACTTACCTCAAAAATGAGACAAAGAATAAATGCAGTATTAGAAATGTGATTATTTCTAAAAGATTATGAATTTCTTTTTGTAGATTTCCTTGTTAGCACTCATCTCCTTCATCTTGAGCCTGGTAGCTGAAGCCGACAGATGGTTATGGTAGGGATAGATGCTATGGCCTGGAAACCAAGCATAGCACAGAGCGCAAGCCAACAACTATGAGGGACCATCCACCTGCCTTCCACATCAAGAGCATCTTCATAGCTCCTGGTGTTGCCCAGTGGTCAAGAGCTCATCTGGACAACAGATGTCTGAGCAGATTCCTGTGCAGTGGAACCTTGACACTACACGCACACACACTGCCATGACAACACACAGCTCTCCTAAACTTGTACCTGGATAAGGAGGATTTGGAGGAAAGTCACAATGCAGAAGAATGGTGTAGTGTTCCTTGCACCTGGCCTTGTTCTGCACAAGCTTTTCAGCTTCTTGTCAACGGATGCTACTTACAAAAGTTTTGTTTGGGCAATATCACTGCTGTTCAACATATCTCCCTTGTCAGAAAAGGAGCTTGAAAGTCTAAATTCAAAATATTTAATGCTACATCTCTTCCTTCTGGTATTCAGGATGTAGAGAGAGGGCTGCTGTGCTTTGCTGGTTGCTAAGCTCATCTTGAAGGATAGTCCTACCCAGTTTTATCGTCTTATTAGCAAAAGGGAATAACTGAGTAGAGGGAGAGGTTTCAGCAACTGGAGAAGAGGTTCCATGGCCTTATAATCAGATCACCTCAAAGTTAGTTCTAAATTTTGCCTGAAAAATTATAAATTTCCATTAACAATATGAATATTTTAAAATTAGGAAGTCTATACTTCGTTGCAGTTGGTTTCTACCCCCTAAAGCCACAAGTAAGCTGCCAATTCTTATTTCAAATCTAAGTGCCAAATTAATACCAAAGCCAAAAGCTGAAGAATTTCTTGATTAATATAATTAATGCACAAAGGAATACACGTATCCAGTTGATCAAATCCATGAAAAACCCAGCAAATGTTCACCCTGGATGCACAGATACAAATCTGTTTTGTGCTAAGAGTACATATTTCACAAATCAAAGAGTGTACTTTATGATGTAAAACATTTTCATTCATAGAAATGCACTCACCCTGTTTCTTGTTCAAAAGCATCTCAAAGGTTTCCTTAACTACACGTGCAGCCAACAGTTGCTCACAGAACTGATCTATTTTCTGCCCCACTGCCTCAAACTGATGAAATGAAGCAAATTTCTTTGAAACTTAGGACTATAAACAAATAAAAACATTTCCCAGAGAGAAATGAGAAAAAAGCAATAAGCATATCTCCAAATCACTATGCTACCTTCCAAAATATAATTTAAGTCTCACAACAATTACTGGGCCAGTCATGGTCACCAACTCCAAGCACCTCTCTGAAATACAGATTAGAAAATCTGGCGGTAGTAGAAGGAGACAGAGACCTATTTCACAAATCGAAAGGGGACTACATGGGGTCTATAGAATGATTGTTCAAGCTCGGCATTCAAAATGCAAAGTACTGTCAAACGTAAAGTTTTATTTAAAAGGAAGTTTTGCTAAGGGGTTTTAAAGATAGTTTTTATCAGAATCCTACCAAGTGGAGACTAAAATAAAGCTAAATGAAAAAAACAAAGGAGGAGTCAAAGAAAACACTATCTGCCTACTCTCCATAAACATACTTGTAAAAGATATTTTTTTTGTTCTATAGAATACCACGGCCACCACAGAGAATCAACAAGTAGAGATTCATCCTTGCTTGACCCAAGGCTCTCTGTAAATATTTTTCCTGGGTAGTTGAATAACCCCACAGGAGCCAAAGATATGAGAGGAGATAAACAATCAAAAAATAACTACTCCAGAGTTTGGCCACCCACAAGCTCAATTCATTCACTCCACCATGAAGAGAGGCTGCTTTAGGGCAAGAAGTAATGATGCCCCCATCCAAAAACAACTCCAGGGGAAATCAAGACAAACGAATGTGATTATTGGTTTTGGGTTGTTATTTGGTGAGGCGCTCTCAAATTTAATGTTCTTATCCACATGTGAGCGAAAGAGAAGCCACTGGAGACATAACTGTTTTCCTACTTCACCCCAAATGGACGCACCGGAATCATACGACTTGCAAGTGGTTTAGTATCAACATAAAACCTCGGAGTCTTTTCTTCACATTCACATTTTATTTGGTAGGCATGACCATTGAGAATACTATAATGAGAATGTGCGTACATAAACGTATTCAGGTGTGTGTGTGTTCAGAAACTCCAGATTAGAAGTCAACAAAGAATATAAAATCCTAGTTCCATAAGAGACATTCTAAATATAACTTTGATAAGGAGAAAATCCCAGCACAATATTTCATCATTTTCTCAACTCTTTGCATATCACAGCAAAAAGAAGAAAAATAAGGCAAAATAATTTATCTATTACCATCATTATCATTTTCACACAGGTTTACATCAACATCTGTCTCTGTGACTGAACCTAGGAAATTATACAGAACTGTCTTGCAGAATAGGCTTTTCTTGTTATACACTTACTCAGTTAGCTGTGTGACAGATCATGTGATAATTTCGGTCTATTTACCCAAGGACTTCCCATCAATCAGCACCACTGAAAATAATTATAATTTTATTTAAATAAATGCCAAGTATCCCAAAGCTAACAAAGGATGGAATTAAATCCAATTTTAACTTCCCCTCTGTTCATTTGCAAAGAGCTCTTTCAACCAGTGTCCAACACCCTGGAAGCTCTCATTTGGTCTGAAAGTCATTAGACTACAGCTATCAGCTAATGAGGCAGTAAGTGTTTGGAAGCAGCTTGAACTACTTCAGCACATCCAAGTTAAAATAAGGCAAATTAGTAGTAAAATCAAATTGGTTTAAACTGTGAAGTGAGTGTGAAAACTATTCCCCTGAAAAGTAGTACTTGGTCAAATTGCTGCACTGGGACAGTGTAGATGATTTTAACTGCAAGAGAAAAATGTTACCTTTAATGAATTTCATTCTTTAAAAGGCAGCATGTCTTAACTATCCTAGAAGCCTAAAAGGTTTTATTCATGGAAGAAAAAAAAAACACCTAAAGAGGCAAAAGTACATGGCTCACTTTCGAAGCACAGAAAAGTCATTATTCAAGCTAGAACATTTTTAGGAATGAAAGTGAGGAAGGAATGATTACTAATTACCCTGGAATAACAGGTGTACATCAGGGTCCTCCTAACTACTTGACAATTCAGGAAGAACACCAAAAACATTTGATTTAGGAATTTCTATCTCCAATCCTCATGAAATCCAGAAAATTGCTTTTTGGCTCCTTTTGAAGTGAAAGAAAAGAAGTATTACTTAATTACTTAAATGTGTCACCAAGGTCAAAGAAAATTAAACTTCCTCCAGCTTCCCCTCTCTCACCTACATATGAAATGCTCAATTATCTTAGGCAAGTGATAAAACAATATCTACAGAGATTAAAAATAAAATAATATCAAACTTCCTCTACAGGGATTAAAGAACTCAAATTCATGGCCTATTAGCTATACCTGGCCCATAGATGTTTCACGTCAGTTGTTCTCTTAAATATAAACTTGCCAGCATAGAAAGATTGAAACATTTTATTTATGTAGTAGCATCTATAACATTTCTTAAAAAATAAGATCTGACAATAGTATGTCACCATACCTGTACATGGTAATTATCAGTAAATTGGAATAGTTGCTAACCCTTGTCTTAGACTGTCCTTATCTTAGACTGTCTTAGATTGACATGTGGAGTTGTATGCAAAAGGTTGGCAGTAGGTTACTCTTGAAAGATACTCTGTGAGAAAGTGAAAAGGAAGACTTTGGTACAGGAAAAACTCTGGCCAGAAATTTGCTTGCCTTTGGAGACAATCTTACAGGGAACTCTAGTGTTGAAATGAACCTTTAGGGTTGGTTCACATTTAAACATAGACACCCACTCTGGAATTTCTCATCTGCTAGTCTTTGGCAAGAGGCCACCCTGAAGATAAGGTCTGACCTTGCATGAGGTACTTTTCTGTAGCCTAGAGCAAGCTCAATGATGGATACAGCTGTGAACCATTAATAGCCAGTATTTCCAGATGTTATGGGATGGCTATATTGTTCCTGGGGAGGGGTGTTTGGGCAGGGCACCACAGTATGCACTTTCCTAAAACTAGGCTTGCCTTCTCCAGTTCATCAAGTCCTCAAACCACCCACTTCACTCATTTGCCAGGACCCTAGAGATTGGTGTTTGCATCCTGTATGTAACAGACCCACCACTTTTTTATCTTCTATCTGTATCTCCATATTTCTCACTCTTGCAAAATGAAATGTTTCTGAGTCACTCCCACTTTTTTCTTCCATTGTTCCTTGTCCTTTGACTTCTTCATGTTAGTTCTAAATTTCAACTTCCAGTGAATGATTACCCTCATGTGCTTTGTCTATTTCTAAACCACTCACTTTGCTCTTTGACCCTATTGCTTCATTACAATCTGACCATAATGAAAGGGTCAAGATCTTTTGGTCCAAATCTTATGTTCTATCTCTCTTCCTCTAGGGAGCAAGGGAAGTAAAAAGATGTTCTCCAGGTAACCGAGAGAAGACTTCTCCAGGGTATGAAGCATTTGTTTACTCCAGACTTGTTAGCATACAAATGTTAAGACATGGACTGTATTAGTCATCTGTTGCTGTCTAACAAATTACTAAAAACTGCAGCAGGATAGATAACAGACATTTATCATCTCACAGTTTCTGTATCAGGAATTCAGACTCGGTTTACCTGGGTGCTTCTGCCTTGAGGTCTGTTTCTCTCCAGGTTGTCATCAAAGTGCCAGCAGTGACTACATTCTCACTGGAAGGCTAAACTGACAGAGAACCCATTTGGAAGCTCATTCAGATGATCACGCAAGGCTGAGTTCATGTTATTCTTTGGGGCTCAGTTTCTTGCTGGCTAATGACAGACGCTTCCCCATAGGGCAACAAACTAGCAACTAGCTTCAAATACGTTAACATAGCAACTAGCTTCAAATATGTTAAGCAGATAAGAGTGATCCAGAGTCCGGCAGACATTCTGATTCGTTTGCTTTTAACCATTCATTAAAAAGAAAATGACCAGGCTTATCACACTACTAGAAGGAAAGGATCACACAAGGTTACAAATTCCAGGCTGTACAGATCCCTCAAAATTACCTCAGAAGCTACCTACCACATAGACCTTAGCAAGAACGTTATGATCTATGTGAGAGTTAAAGACTTATCTGTGTGCTAAATACTGAATAGACATGCGCATATATTAATAATAAAATTAGATGCAAATATAACACTCTTTGTTTATGAAGCAAAACACATATGAATACCAACAGAGTGGTAATGCAAGTTGGTGTCATTTGAGTAGTTCATATAAAAAACTTGCTGTGATTAATTGGCAAAGACTGTATGAAATTGACATGCCTAAAAGATGAACTATTTGATGCAGTGATTATGGAGATGGAATCCCATAGCTAGAAAAGATATTACTCGAGGACCCTCTAATGATAATTGGGAAAGATGAAATATACAGCATGACGCAGACCGGTATATGGTTGAATAGCAAAATCTTGGTTTAGCTATGTTTCTACTTGCAACCCATCTTCTTAATATAAAGCCTATTAATACTTCTTAGGATTCCTCTCATAAGCAAAAGACTGAGGAGTAATGTAATGCAAAGAAAAAGTGTTAGGATGAGAATAGCATGGAGAAAACAAAATAGGACTAGTTTTGGTGACCCTCAAACTTTATTCCTGAGGTACTACAACTTCATAACAGGGACTCTGTAGGATTTGTCTCCAAAATGGCATAATGTAAACCTGCCAAAACTACAAATAAGAGTAATAAACACTTATGGAGAGCTTGCTATGTGCTGGGCATCCTCCTAAGGGCCTCCTAGCTCATGGTGAAAGTGAACAACAAATGTGTGAGGGTGGCTTGCCCACTCCCCCAGCTCCCTTTCTGCCCCTTTTCCCTGTTTATCTCTTTCTTCCCATCCAAGACAGAGGTTCTTTCTTCCCTCAGCCATTAAACTTACTCTCAAGAGAGTCCAGTCCCGTCATTCACACCTCAGTGCGCTCTTAATTCACACCTAAGGTGCTTTCACTGTGAACCTTATTATTGACTGCTCCGTGAAAGACACTTTTCCTATAAAATACGTTTCAGACATCAGTAGGCACATAGGAGCAATATTTGGCATTTGGAGGATCAAGGGAGTGGTATTTCAGTCCCTGAAATGAAACCATATGGGGAGTTGCCTACCCATCAGGCTGGCTTTAGACTTGACCCATGTAATGGGTATTTGGTTAATAAATAGGGTCTTTCAGTCCTATACACATTGACCTCTTGATCCAGCCCAAAGGGGACACTGTTTTCCCTTCACTAATGAGGTAGACTTTGACTTCTTCCTGCCCCAGTTAGAAATGTGTTATATTTTGTTTCTCTTTAAACCCCTAAAACCGGACAGAACAAAGTTGTCAGAAACTCCTGCTGCTAAGTAGTGAAGACAATCTGAGTCATTAAATTTTTAAAAATTGTTTTTCCTCTGCCCAGGGAAGCTGGTGAGGATCATGTAACAAGCCAACTGGAGGCCCCATTGTGGCCCCTCTCTGCCCGTGGTCTTTGCTGTGAGATGTGCAGGCTTGAGTCGAGTGGAAGCCCATTCATCTGTGTCCCTATCAGAGTCTTGTTTTCAGCTCTTTTGTTTGAAATAAATCTTATTTAGAAAGAGTTGAAAAGGAAGTAAAATGCTTCCTTCCGGGTTCCCTTCTGGGTCCTACCTCTACACCTCTCACTATCTGCAGCAATCTGCCCGAATCTATTCACTCTTTTGCTGTTGAAGCATTTTATTTTATCATGTTCCTCTGTAAAAGTGGGCATGTAACATGTATAAAGCAAAGGAGCATATGTAAAATAGGAAATCTAGAAAGCCATAAACATTTCCCTTATGGACATGCCCAACACCACTAAACTTCAGTGGAGACCAATTACTATTCTTATCCTAAGTTCTTCAAAATTCTACAATTCTCAAGTAATAAGTCTTGGTGGCTGGGTTAGCCAGAGAAACTGCCACGGTCTACTTTTTAACTCACAAAATACTATTTTAATTTGATTATGCATTTTTAAAATAGACAATGTGAAGATGGTTAGCTCTAGCCTATATAGAAGGCAAAGCTCGAAGATCACAATTAGGTCTTGTGAACCGGGTCAAATCATTTTGCAATCTATCAGTATGGATTAATTCCTCTTTATTAGTACTTATTTCTCCTTGCCAAAGTAGTTCCAGACACATTCACACCCATAAACACACCTACAGGCATTCGCACTATCATTTGTCAGGAATAGTCTCTTCCCCTTGGCTTGTCTGACTTTTCTGGGCTTTCACCCAAGGGAAAAATCTTACTTCAACAGCAGGACTACTTCACACCTCTGCACAAGTTAGACACCGTACAGTTTATGGTAGAGGACTTTTTAAATAAAACTCCTGTGCTTTCCTAACTAAAGGGAAAGAAAGGTCACCAGAAACTCTCAGAGGAAAGTAATTGCTTCTAGCAGCCAGAACAAGTGACAGAAAGGAATTTGTATTTTCTTAGCACCTACTATGTGATGGGAGCACTGTTTTTATTTTCTGTTTTGAAAGAACTTCTCCAGAGAGAGAGAGAGAGAGAGAGAGAGAGAGAAATTGCTTGTTGATATGTGACAGTTCTCACTGGACCACACACTGGCCCTTACTTTATTTCTTAGAGGAATACTGACACGCACACACTCCAATTAATGAATCTGTCTCAGTTTCCTTATTTGGCAGGAAGAATTAGTTCAAAACTTTACTATGAACAGAAAAGAGGAAGAGACATAAAATTTGTCAGGATAATAGATATTACCCACATTTTTAATCTGAAAAAAAAAGGTAACTTAAACAATTCTTTTCTCATGGCAATCATAACACAATGTGCTCTTTCAGTAGAAGCTCATATTTCCATTTCTGATTTAGCACAAACCAGACTTTTGCTACAGGAAACTGGGCTGTGGACTAACAGAGGTGAAGTGGAGAAAGGACTAGGTTCAATTCTTGCAACATTTAGCAAGGAAGACAAAACTCAAGTCAATAATTTACAATTTAAGAAAAGAACCTAAGGAAGTGTAGGGTGGCTTAGGACTCTTTCTAACTTTTTCTTTATTCTTTTTATATTTATCAAATCTACAGTCATTAGCCAGGTGTGGTGGCATACTCCTGTAATCCCAGTGCTTGGGAGACTGAGGCAGGAGGACAGTTGCGAGTTCAAGACCAGCCTGGGTTACAAAGTGAGCTCAAGTCCAGCCTGAACCACATAGTGAGACCCTGTCTCAAAAAGACCAATACATATTTAAATATATATATATATATATATATATATATACACACGCACATGTATATAATCGTGTCAGACACTGTCTTAGCATGTCAAACTATCCATCACTAACCCTGAAATAGATACTAAGGTTTTATTCCACATTTTACAGATAAGGAAATTGAGAATAGGGAATTAAGTAAGTTGTCAATATTTCACAGCTTATAATTATCTGGGCTAGGCTAGGTTTAAAATCAGTCATTGACGCTAAAGCATCCATACTATCAAGCCCTGACTTTGTCCTAAGATGATTGCAAAACACAGAGCAGATCATTCAAAAACCTCTATTATGATGAATACACAAAGCTCTAACACATGCATATGCCTATATGTTTAAATATGAGATGACAGCATTATCCAGAAAACCAGAATACCTGGCCAAGTTTGCAAAATAAGTTTAGCTATCCTAAAATCAAAGGTCAAGTATGAGGACCCTCCCTGCGTTCCCACCTGCCCCCCACCACCACTCCCCTGAATTAGCGCTGCTTGGTTTTTATGCTCCATAAAAAAAATCATAGACCTGAATAAAGCCTCAGCAGGGCTAAGGAATCCATGACCTTTTGTTTGAAGATAAGGCAGAAAGATGAGGACCCTCTAGACCAGAATGGAGGGGGAGGTAAATCAAACTCACTACTATTTGGGTGAACATATGATAATAAGTAAAGTAAGATTCTCCTTTCCTGGAAATACTAGTTTATGTAATGCGTTGACACAAGAGATAACATACTCTGAAAATATGAAAAAGATTTAAAAATCAAGCCTAACAAGAATTTGATGTACACACAACACATTAATGATGAGTTAGTAGGAGAAGTTGATGACACAGGTCACTCAGTTCTATCCTTTGCAGTTCTAGAGTTACAGGGTCTGGAATTTGTGCCTCTGTTTACTACTCGTTTGGAATCTCTGTCTCTCCATCAGCCCTCATACCAAGCTACAAATATTTTGACAGCACAGACCACATAACTGACACCCTGGTATGCCCCCTTGGATACTCATTCTCATCTATGAGGTATGTTCAAAAAATATGGTGAACGATTCCATTTGTTTTTTAGTTTGTTAGTTTAAAACACATTGGCCTCCACCACATCAAAATACTTCCTCTGACTTCAAACATACCCCATTGTTCTTGCCACTTTCTGACACAGTTCTGGAAGTCTTCTGAGGGTCTTCGGTTGCACTGTCATGCCTGCCTCAGTGTCCTGAACTAATTCAAAGCATTTATCTTTCATGATCATTTTGACTTTGTGAAAGAGGGTGCAGGCTGGATGAATATGATGGATGAAGACATACCATAATGTTTTTAAAAGCCTTTCTATGGGCAGTAGCATTCACCAAATTTTTTATTATATCTAGTAAAACCACAAAAAAAGACTTCCAGAACTGCTACAGAAAGTGGCAAGAGTGATGGCAGAGGCGTGTTCAAACTAAGGGGAGTATTTTGAAGGGAAATAAGAGCAATGTGTCTTTGACTGTAATAATTTTTATCTAAATATTCACTGTTGGTTTCAGTCATAACGTGGACATTGTTAAGAGGATATATGCATTAAAATGTGGGATGAGAATCCTGACACCAAAGTCAGAATATTGGATTCCACATCCAGGAGTATTTATTTTATGTTCAACTCACTACTTACTTACATGCCCATAGATCTATCATATTATATTTCTCCTGAAATTCATATTATCCTACTTCTATCCAAATTTATTCAGCTATTATTTATCCACTCACTAAAAAGTTTGTGGATTATCCATTCAAATATAAATATGAAATTTTTGAAATTTTATAAATGCAATCAAAATATCAAGCTTTGGGCCCAGATTTGCCAAACTCTAAAATCCCTACTTTATAAACCCCACTATGCCATCTCTCTTAAAGTCTTCACTATTCTGTACCTATTGACAAGCCATGTCTTTCCCTTTTCATAAATCCATCTACACCATTTCTACCACCTTCCTTGAAGCACCAACAAAGTGGCTTATATGCTTCTGCAGGAACATTAAGCTGGAGAAAAAGAAAAGCTGAAGAATCATCAGTGTATAATGCTAGCCCTTAACTGGTGTCTGGGAACTTGGATGTGGAGAAAGTCCCTGTCAGTTCCAGAACAGAGAGGAATGGCTTTCTGCACTGAAATTATTTGTGCATACAATATGATTTATGCTGAATACCTGTGTTTCTTCTGGAGTCTGGAAGTTTGGACTTATAAGAAAGGTGCCCATGTGACTAGTCCTCAATAAATACCTTAGACTCTAATAAGCTTCCCTGGTAGTCATAAGTGTCATGACTCTTAACTGGGGGGATTAGGGACAAACTGTGTGACTACCCTGGGACAGTCCCATGCCTGATTTTCCCCAGACTTCAGGCCATGTGCTGTTTCCCTTTGATGACTTTGCTTAGCATGCTTGCTCTGTAACAAATTGCTATGAGCACTGCTCATGAACAAATTACCAAAATGGGTCCTGCCCTTGGAGGATTCCAACACACCCCTTCATCGAGGCTTTGCTGAAAAAGGTTTGTTTTTGGTTTTGGAAAAGACAAGATTGAAGAAAGAATTGAAAATGGAGACTGTCTGGGAATACTCTGGAACTTTATTGTGCACATTATGCTAATTTGTTTAGAAGAAAAAAGTCCTATCCTTCCAAAAGAATGTTACATGTTTTCTTAGCTACGGAGTAAGGTTTTACTAGCACTACAAAATGGGCAGAAAACGTGGTGACAAAGCATAACTCCAAGGCAAGGCGAGGCAGGCAACGCGAATGCTCTAAAAACTTCTTCAGAATATTTAAAAACCAAGGGACACTTGAGGCTGAAAAAGCAATATATAAGGAAAAGGCGATTTGCCTGTATTTGTCCTCAAAATAAATTTGCTGTTGATGAAAATATGGTCTTTCTTACCCACAAAAAAATATTTCAGGAGTTTCTTTTTTTTCTCCACCCTCTGTGATTAAAATAAGGATGTGTCTGGATTTGTAATCTTAATGACAATGAAAGACACATGGGGCCATCCTCAATGTCTCAATCACCAGAGCATCTCCTGGGGAGGAAGGCAGAGCAATAAATGACGGTGTCAAACACTGCGGAGAATGAAACTATTTTTGCAAAGAATAGGAAGGAATCTTTAGAAACTTCTTCCAAGCAAGTATTAAGTTGGGAGAAGCAAACAGATTACAGAAAAATCTATAGTCTGAGTTCAATTTTCTTGATGAGTGCTGTTGAGTTTGTTGTTTTGTGGAGACTTTTCTCTTTTTTTTTTTTAATCGTTTTTCTGCAATGCAATAAGGTTTGCATGGATTTTATCCAAACCATGCTCAGGAACTAAAACTCTCTGCATCTATTGCCAGATTAGATCTTAGCCTAATAAATGAGTTTTGTGAATCTTGACTGTGGCAATTTACTCCAGAGAATTTCCTGCTGTCAGTTTCTCTGGAGTGGAGAAATTGGGTGGGGGCAGAGGGAGGGAGGTGGGGGGTTGGGTTTATTACTCCCAATATGCTCTGTGCTGTTGTGCCTGGCTGTGCGTATGCCTGGGACTCACGGCATATGGCCCGGGGGCTGCCAGTGGCCCGCTTAGCAGCTGTCTCCAGCATATTTTGACATAAAAGCCATTATATTTTTGGCTGGCTAATTGCTTTTTATTAAACAATTGTTGGAAGTTGGCTGATAACTTTTATGAATTTAAAATGAAAGTCTCACAGAGAACTTCTGAAAGTAAACAGCGTTTGGTCCACCTGGGAAAATTTGAAAGCACTGGCATTCCATCTGCTGAAAAGAATGTGTATCAGGCACCACTACTAAGGAGAGGGTGACAATCTCCACTTCTCATAGTACTAGGTTCTTCTAAAAAAGCTCTGGGAATGGATAGACAAAATATTCCCTGTCTCAGGTCTGTTGGGGAAATATAATAAACAAAATCTTCTCCCAGCCCAGAGCTCATCTGAGAAAGCAGTTGAAAGAGAAAACAGTTTTATAACCGAATAAACATTAATCAAGAATGTGATATGCATCAGGCAGTCTG
>RJWM01018734.1:0-40530 GCA_004363535.1 Dasyprocta punctata
TTCTCTATTTACTTACATTGCCTCAGGCTACCTTGACTACTGCCCATCCCTGAATATCAGCCTATCTTGGGATAAGGAATTTTACAGGGTTGACCCGTGGTCCATGGAAACACCAAATAAAATATTTGAGTTGGGGAAAACATTAATGATGGTGGTAAGTGTGGTACCCAACTGGTAAGAAATATGGTGTGAAAACATGCAACAATATCAGGTATATACCAGGGAATAGCTGGAAATAGGGTTAAAAAGCCATTTACAAAGGACTATGTGTGGAATTGTACTAATTGCTTTTGCATATGTTTTAAGAGTGCCAGTGAAGGTCAGTTTGCAGTGAAGCCCAAGACAGGGTGAACCCAGAATCTTACTTGTACCAAATTCTCTTAGAAGCACAGAAACCCTTACTTGATAACCTGAGGAGTCTCATGAATGCAAAGAGTCCTAATTATTTCCAAGATTAAAATTTCTCCTGAGTATTCTGTTAGACACATTGGTGCTAACGTATCAATCACACTTAGAATAGATAAGCAGACACTGAAAAAAAGTTAGATTAAATATCTTGGTAAATATTTGACTAAAATATAATTTTGGTCAGAGAACTGTCAGTGTTTTTTATCTTTCTCTGTTTTCTCAAAACTCCATTAAGACCACCACCTCTATCAGTGAAACTCATGCATAGTCTAGCAAGAGTCAAATTTGAATGCATAATAGTAAAATGTGGTGCTGTCTGATACACCAAGGGAAAATAAACCTAAAATCCTGGAATCATATGGAAAGCAAAAAACCACAGAGAAACCTGTACAATGACCCAGGGAGAGTTGACCCATGTACTGATGCACTGCGTCTACCATTGAGACTGAAGAGAACTCCCAGGGCCATCCTATACATAGTTCATGAAAAGCCACATCTGTTATTTCTAATCAAGATGTGCCTGTGTGCTGGCTTGGTCAGCCGTCTCATAGTTTTTAGGGCCCTTTGTCCTTTCTCAATATAAATAGCCAGGAAAGGCCTTTTGACTTCTCATTGGAACACTATCAAAATCCAACAGGTGTCAGCCTTTGTTGACCTTTGGAGACCTTTCCCATCCCAGAAGGAGACTGTCTGCTCTTTCCCAAAGGGAGAGCCCACAATCTGATACCCCAGGGGCGACAGCTGGTCACCTCTTACAACACATGCCACCAAGGAGGAGAGCTCAGAAGCAGCAGCCGAGAATGTGTGGCACCAGCCGCATCTCCTCATAAACCACCCATGGGGTGAGGGGAGATAAATTAAGTGAATGAATGAATAAATACATGACAGACAGACAGACAGACAGATAGATAGATAGATGCAAAGAGAACTGCTGGAAATCTTATGTTTCTTATAAAAACAATTAACACAAATGTGGTAGAATTGGCAAGTTCCAGGCTGCCATCAGGAATATTCAGATACCTAGGGGTAAAATTAATGTATTTGTATCATAATAAATAAAAATGCAAATCAAAATTGATTAAAAATGTTCTCATAGAGAAGGCCTGAAATAGTGATGACACGTAACGTTTTTTTATTTTTTTGTTGTGAAGCCCGAAATTAAGTTTGCCAGATTGTGCTAACAAAAAGTAGAAGTTACTCAGTGAATTTAAACATCAGAGAAATTTTTAATAAATACATCTTATGCAATATTTGAGACATGTACTAAAACTTTCTTTTTTGTTATCTGAATGCAAGTTTAATTGGATATGATGTGTTTTTATGATTATATGCTTCCAAAGCTACCAACCTGCATTGCTTTCTGATTCTGATTTATTCTCCTCTTGAGACTGATAGTGACAGTTCCATGCCCAATAAAACTTTATTTCAAGTTTCTAAGATAAATGTAGACTTCCACCACAGGATCACAATTGCATAACTGAATTTAACTCTGTATACTGCTGCTTCTCACTTCTTCCTGCTCACTCCAGTTTTAATGAGGTTTAAAGAACTTGTCTTTTGTTTTAGACTATCTTACAATTAACTGTTTTGACACAAGAAGTGTAACAAGTACATTAAATGGTATTCAGTTTAATTTCACTGTGTCTCTTCCAGGCAGAGCCAGGCATGATCTGGAAGAAAAGTGAACAATGAGGTTTTGCTTATCCTGCTTCTTGTGGACTGTGATTATGCAAAAAACTGCAGAAAATATCACTGTGGCCCGCCTGTCATTCATAGGAGTTAATAGGTACCCACCCGGCATTCACTATGTACCAGCCTTTGGGCTAGATGGTGTGGATGTAGAAATGGATAAATCATTGTCACAAGTGCTCTCTAGCAGGAAATACATAAAAACAGGAAAAATTAACTCTTTCTTCATAGAAGAAGTGATAAAAACAAAAAATTTTCCTTTTAGAGACAGTGTAACAGGAACCAGAAGTTTTGGGATCATGTAAGTAGTAGCCCATATTACTGTGAGGTTTTCCTAGAATTTCCAGTTATCCAGGTGCATTTGGTGATAACTTGTTTCATTCTGTAAAAAAAAAAATCACTGTATTTTCTTCATGCTAATAGCATTTATTGATGAATTTTAGAAAGATAGTTAATGTAAAGTATATAAAGCAGGGAATTCATACATGGCATTAGAGGTTTGTGAATATCCTGAAAGTATACTTAAAAATGCATGGATATTTCCAGTATGAGGGTTTCCAAATAAGAGGGGCTATAGTTGTTTGGTTTGGTTTGGTTTGGTTTTGAGGCAAGGTCTTGCTCTGTAGTGCAGCCAGGCCTTGAACTCACTTTGTACCCCAAACTGTCCTTAAACTCATGGTGCTCCTCTTGACTCAGCCTCCTGAGTGCTGGGATTACAGGCCTGCAGCATCATGCCAGGGTCTATAGTTATTTTTAATTCAGCAAAAGTCAGAATGATCATCTAAAATGACATTAGTCATTATCATCAGCAAATATATAATGAAAAGCAACTTCCTGTAGATTATTACAAGTATTGGAGAACAAGATAGAAAAGGCACTAGGCTGGTATAAAGATAATCTCAAGATTTGGAGGCGTAAAGAGGGAACACATGTGATCACAATGATGTATTGATTATATATAGAACTATGCTACTTAAGGGACACAGAAATATTCTATTTCACTAAGACTAATCTCTCACTCAACAGTGAGGGTCTAAAGGGAAAGAAAGTGCTTGAAAGAAAAGAACAACTGGGATGGGGAAAGGAGAAAAGAAAGAAGGGAAAAGCTTAGTAATGTAGATAACTATACCACTAATCTCTGTGAATTCATCAAAAAGAACAGTCTGTGTTTTCATTGTTTGATCATTTTTATGCCTAAAACCTTGTAGTCTGAATAGCTATTTTGATATAACAATATGTAATATATTAACTATTGTTAATTTCCTATTATTTTGTTTTGAAATTCTGTATCATTGGTTTTATTTTTTTTACATAAAAAAAGAACTTTTTATTTTGCTTTAATGAAAAAAGATCTCCAGGAAGATTTTATAACTCTTTCAATATTTCCTATGTATGTAATGTTCCCATTTATGTATACTGATTCTTAAAACCAAGTTTTCTTAAAATTTAATAAAATTCAGGACAGTCCCCCAACTACACTTAAATATACCCTTTCTCCGACTTTCAATTCCTTTAAACTTTTTTCATAATCTGCTCCTATGAGAACATTTGACAGATTCTTTTGTCACTACAATAACCCTATGAAGTTATACTTTTTAAAATTTCTGTATTACACATGAAGATATTGAGATTCAACAAAATTAAGGTACTTACCTAAGGATGGAAAGCTAAACAAGGCATTCCGGGTGTTGTTTATTAGAGAGAATGGAAGCCAGAGAGTGCGTGAGGAAGTGAAGGGGTCCAGACTTAACAGTCTAACTTGAGAAATATTGTGTTACATTTTATGACTCCACTTACCTCCTCTCTGGACTTACAGGTCTTCTACCAGCTCACCATATTCCTATGACACACTCACTGGGAACTGGCCACTTCTAGCATTTTGATTTTATATAGAAGTATGTCACTGACTGCAGGTGTTGTAATTCAACACAATCTAAATTTGCATACAATGCAATAATGAGGCATCTCATGGTGTTTTCTGTGCTTCATACATTTGACAAGGTAATCACTCTCTGAAGCCCAGTGAATCAAAAAGGAAATGATTTTATTCTGGTTGGACAGGGTAGCTTAGATTAAAACAAAATTAGAAAATAAATTCAAAACCAAGTATTTACCCAATAGACTTTCAAAGCTGTTAAATATTCTGGTTCAGTAATAGATGGCCATGGTAGAGACTTCTAACACACATCAACTTTTCATATGCTTCCCTACATTTCCCTGTCTCCCCTAATGTCAAATTTTGGCCATCTGCCCAGTGCTGCCAAAAGTTATGCGTTGCTTCTAAATTAAGGTATTTAAGAATCATAGTGTCATCTCCATTCCTTTCATCCTCAATGCTGGTTGGTCACTTTGGAAGACAAGAGTTTCAATGGCACAGGTAAGAGGTGCAGAAGTGATATTCATGAGGGGCTTCCCATGAATGAGAAGCAGGCATTCAGTGTGTTCAGCCTCTGAGATTTGAGGGGTTCATCTATTGTGGTTACTCTTATGGTAGACTGGTAGTATCACCATCCTCTGGAAACCTGTTAAAAATGCAGAATCTCTTTTTCTGTCCAGAATCCACATATAGCAAGAGTTCTGGGTGATTTGTATGTATATTAATTTCAGAAGCTCTGTTATAAACTATGCAATATTAGCAATTCCAATAACTTGGAATGAAGTTAGTAATATTCAGAGGATTCCAAACCTGATTCAGTATGAAAGGCAGTAGGAGGTTTTTTTAAAAAAAACCAGAGATCTGAAACCTACTAGGTCAGAATCTCTGGAGGTAAGTATGGGAATCTCTATTGAAAGTTCCCACAGTTTTTGAAAATCAGTTAAGTTCAAAACTGTCAGTTCTAATAGGAATACTGATAAACATACACTGTCAGATTAAATTTTGCTATTTTAGAATAGTTATGAATTATATAAATCTTCAAAGTTTAGTGAATAGATAGCCTATGAGGAGTTCTAAGTGCTTGTACAGGAAGGTGATGGAATTAATTTTTTTGTCACTTGCTATCTGATCATGGAATGCAAAAGCACTGTTTTTCCTAACCTCAGAAACTTGGGGGACAGAGCAGCTGAGTGGGAGGAGGGCTGCAGAACGCTTTGCCTTGATTTGCACTGCCTTTCCCTGGGAACTGACTTGCTTTAGCCCTTACTGGGCTAAACCTGAATCTCAGAGTTTAAAAAGACACAGCAGCTGTCTTCATTCAGCAGCTTCCTTATCAGATGAGGCAGCTCCATTTCCCTTGCTCACTGACATCAAGATACTGGCTCATCCCTTCTACAGTTCTGCTTTTCTTCTTTGTGGGTCAAAACCATGTTTAAAAAGAAACGTTACAATCTAGCAAGCTTATTATCACTGGACCAGAGAGAGCCTGGCTGCTTTATTCAACAGTGATCTAGGGCCCCTCTTTTAAAGTTTCTCACTGGGAAAGTTTTGTTTAGCATCTAATTTGCCAAAAATTCCCCTGCAACCCCTTTGAACTAGATCAACAGTTTTCGATGCCTTTTGGACCCTGCTTGGCACCCCAGCTTTTGTCTCTGAATCCTCCTTAAACACATAATGGAAGAGGAACATCTTTAAACATCTCAAGCATGCTTTTGCATAGTCATTTTCTCACCCAGCAACAATTTTAAATTATGGAAGAATAAATCTAATTTTAATGAATTGATAATCCGTATCCACGATGGCAAGCACAGATGATCCCACACTTACCTACTGGAGATTCCTACCTGTATTTAGAACAAAATGTTTCCACCAGGGTCCTGAAGTTCAACAGCTCCTGAAGAAATGTTTATTTCCAGGACTTAGGAGCAAAGAATGTGGCTAGAGGGGAGAAGTGAGCAGACATCACCAGCAACTGTAAGAAGTTGGAATTCAAGAAAGGAGAAGTGGGTAACATGGTGAGATGGGGGTGGTGGCAATGAACAGACCCTGGAGAAGAAGAGAATGAAGGAGGGATACTGAAAGTAAGGTCATTGTTTTCCATGGTTTAAGTAGCAAATCTATCAGAAGAAAAAGCAAAACAAAACTCCAAATCCTTAAATGTTTGTCAGTATCCACAAAAGTAAACATAAAAAAGCAAGTTGAATTGAACATGAATAAAAATGTATTTCAACTCAAATTACTGCTTAATAAGTGGTTAGTATTTGTGTGCCTGGTGTTGTTATTAACAGGCTTGTATGTAACCATAGTAAATGGTCATTTATTCCTGCTACACAGGTTAGTCATAATGGTTGAATGTGTGAAATATTTAATGAAGACACAGTTGTGAAGTAATGTTCCATTTTTTTAATGTGTCCACAAACTGTAGTTCTCCATAGATTGAGCCTCTCTTTGTTTTCTGCCTCTGTGTCTCAGTCTCTATCTCTGTCTGTCTGTCTCTCTCTCTCTCTTTCTCTTTCTCTCTCTCTCTCTTTCACACACACACACACACACACACACACACACATTGGGGCTTATCACTACTTCAACTCAGAGTCTGTCTGTTCTTACTCTGGGTCATCCTAACCTGAGGCTGTTTTTTGGCTCGTTTCTTTTTCCTTCAGTTTTTTTTTCCCCCAGTCTATATTTTCCCTTCATATTATTCGCTCCCCACCTGGAGGTGATATTTTGTGGCCTCTTTGAACATATTTTAAAAGGCTAACCCAGAGCTGCCACCCAGTACTTCTATTTAAGGTGTTAGAGGAGTCTGTTAGTTTTGCAAGAGAAAATATGTATCTGTTCTCTCAGCAGCACTGAATTCCCAAGAACTACATGAGCTGTGGACAGAGCTCCCTATGAGTCATCAGGGCAGAAGCGGAATGGTTCTTCTCACTCAGAAGGACTTCCAGGTTAGAGCTCCCAATCGGGTTTCACCAAAACCTGGAAGTTACTGCCGTAACGTTAAGCACCCAGAGAGCTTGTTTCCTGGAAAAAATCCTATCCAGACCTCTATTAGAAAGGAAGAAAACTGACCAAGAGGTGCAAGATGGAAGTACATTGGTGACTGGACTTTTGACATTAGCTGTAACAGGTCACAAAAGTCTTGGTGTCTGGTTCTGTGATGAAAGAAGAAAGGAAGGAAAGATGGATGAAAGGGAAACAAAATGACATCACTAACTTCATCTGAACAAAAAAGTGTTACCATAGTAGCTTTCCCTGGAAAGTCCTGCTTACCAGGTGGCTTTGGCTGCAGTCTGGGAATTTAGATTTGGGGAGATTCTCATCATTTTCCAGTAAGAAAATCTCACCTATTCCTATTATTTGTACAAAGAATATGGTTTAGGTTGAATGCCCATGTGCCTCCTAGTCTGAAATTTTGCTCTCTGTTCAGAAGAGGGAGTCTCAGTGACCTACCTCAACAAAATTCTTGGATGCTGAGTCACTAATAAGTTCCCGCTGTGGGCAACATTGCACATGTGTTGTCAAATTTGGTAGCTGGAGAAAGCAAATGTTCTGACTATCATGCCACTTGGAGAGGACTCTTGGGAGCTTGCAACTGGTTTCCTCTGGACTTCACATCGTTCACCTTTTCTGTTGGCTGACTTTCCATATCCCTTCGTATAAGAAGTCATAGCCAGGAGTATGACAATGTGCTGAATACTGTGAATCCTAGCTGATCTCTGCACCTGGTTTTGGTCTTGGGCAACTAGGGCACATTACCTTTCTGTCATCATTTAATAACTACAATTTTTAAAATCACATGTTGCCTGTATAATGTACTCAAGAAAAGATTTCAATTCATATTTCTCTACCCACTAGTTTTGAGTTTGCATAAAAATGAGAATAGAACTTATACTTTTCAGAAATGCACAGAGGGTGAGACAAATACTAAATGCTAAAATTAATAGGACTGAATATAACTAATTGAACAACTTAAAATCAAAATTTGGTTAAATGTCTCCCCAAAGCCTCATGCAGTCATGGGGTCTGGGCCTTTCTAGGATGGCTGAGCTAGTGTTTGCGACTGGTTTGTTGTCTAGTGCTGGGATTGGTGGTGTGAGCACTGCACTGGCCCAGGGATGGGTAACCCGCATATAATATAAGGGAGGGAAGGAAGCGTGCTTTCCCCCTTTTTACCCTGTTTGCTCTTGTCACTTAAAGTCACCATGAAGGGCTGCCCCTTAGCCACGCCACCCTGCCTTGGAGCTGAGTATGGACTGAATCCTCCAAAACTGTAAGCTAAGTAAACCTTTCCTTCCCTAATTTTGGGTGTCAGGTATTCTGTCTCAGAAACGAGAAAAGGGTAACCAAGACAGGGAGTGAAATGCCAAGTAAAACGCAAGTTGGAACAGTTAGAAACTTGGCCTTCTCATTTAATTGCTCTGTGACGTGGTAGTCACAGACAACTTTTTTGAGTTTCAGATTTCAAAAGTTCTATAAACATAGTGTTTGTACCCAATTATGAGTGTAGTTTGCACATTTAACTTAAGGTAATATATGTAATGCAGTTATCACAGAGACTGGCACATTCTAAGTACCTGATCGGTGGTGTAAGTAGATGTTGTTAATGAGTTCTATAGAAGAAACAGTCAGGCGTGCTGTCAAGATCCCTTCTGGAACAATCTGAGAGGCAGATGTCTGTAGCATTGGCCTTTGAAGTGGCAGTGACATCTGCTGCAGTCCCAAGAGTGCCATTTGGAACTCATGGTGGCCTCCCCAAGGGTTAGCTTACCACTCCCAGTCTCTTTCTAGTGACCTCAGTTTCTTGACATTACCTCCAGGGGCATGGCAACTTTAGAAGTTTCCTTAAGTCCTTTCCCTTGAACTTGAATAGTGTAGCCACCAATGCAGCATAAAGCAACTGAAACGTAAAGATGTATGAACTTATTTTTGCTTGTTTCACCAGCCACATGAGCTTAAAAAATCCCTCCTCTGAGTTCTATTATGCCTCTCTGTAAAACACATTAATTGAAAATATCTACTGTCTGCCACTTCACTTGATACTTGTCAAGAAAACCTCAAATAGCAGTGGCCCAGTTGCTTTGGAAATTGTGAAATACAATATGGAAAATCGTAAAGGGCTGGTAATTTTTTTCCAGAGTGCTCATACAGGCTATTATGAATGGTTGAAAGCAGAAAGAAACAGAAGCCTGTGACTTATTGACAAAGGAGATTTCCTATTAATATATATAAATACCATATTAATATATATAATTAATAATATATATCTTAGGTCCTAACTTGGATTCCATAAAGCTGGCCAAAATTAGATCCCCTCCAACCTGAGGTAAAGTAACAATGAAACCATTGCATTGATATTTAATTGCAATAACATATCATTCCACTTTTTGGTACAATGATGCAGCACAATTATTTGGGATTGATTTATTGCTTTGTTGTGAAGACTTTTTTCATCGATTTTTCCCCTCAGTGGTCTTCTTCATTAATTGATTGATTGATATGATTGTTAGGGCTTTGATTCCATCTCTGAAGATGGATTGGAATAATTACTGCAGCATGCTATTTAATCATTCTGCCATATAGTTACTGTTGGTACTGTGCTCTGCACAAGCACTAATAGCCAGAGTAACTGTTGTTGAGTTTAATAATTTAATAACACAATTGGAAATGATAACTTGATTCTTATTCAAGGGCACTTTCATAGAACCTGATGGCTCCTGAGCAAGTGAGTCTCTGTACTCATTTCTCCTATTTGGTTTTGAGCATACCACTGTCTAGTCAATTATGGCCATAAATTCCCAAACTAGGGAGATGGACCAAGGCAAACCACAGCTCACAGCACTGTCAGGCAATGCCAGTCTTTTGGAAGCCAGAGCCTGCAAAGGGATATCACTTGTCTTCCTTGGGTGCCACCATCCCCAAGTCTATTATATAGTTATGCTATGGAAAAAGAAAATCTTACTGTTCTTTGTTAGGTATGTCTCTTGATACTCTTTCATAAGCATAAAAATCTCCTTCCTCAAGGTTTCTTTTTTCTCTGATATTGGTATAAGCAGAACTGGGTAATCTTTAGAACTACAATACAAAGTTTTCACAGAGTGAAGTGAGCATCCTTTTTCCACCCTTCCCTTCTTACACTGAGCTGGATGAATTCTCCTGGTCCCTGCACCAAAATTTGCTTCCTTTAGAAAGACTGTGGGGCATGAGATCAGGACAAATGCCAAATCTGCTCTGAATCGATCTAATTTTATTTCAAAAGTCCAGACAGGAACCACATACTGAGTTATTCACTCAGCGTTTTGCTTTCTTCCTAATGAAGACAACCACATTTGTTTGTGAAGATGTTTGAGATTCTCACAAAAGAGCATTACTTTAGTAGTTTTATTAATAGTCTGCTATATCAGTGTTGTCATAGACTAGGTTAAAAACAAAACACTTCGGAAGCTGATTCAGATTTCCTCCTTTGTTTTCCACTTTAATCACAATTACAATATTCACTAAATCTTCTGGGAAGTAAACAGCCTTTTAAATGCATTTCCTATTTTGTAACCTATAAATTTCTCTCTCTTCTCTCTCTCTCTCTCTTTCTCTCTCTCATTCTCTCTCTCTCTCTCTCTCTCCCTCTCTCTCCTCGGTAAGTCAAGGATTTTATTACTTATTCCAATTGTCTCATGTCCCTATTCCAAATTTTGGAGTTTATAGCTTGGAAAAATGACATTTTACATATCATAAGGGAAAAAAAAGTTCAGACTTTCTTTGAGGTTTAGGATTGTAATATTTTCCTCCCATTTTTAATGGTTTCTTTAAATTGAGCTAGAAGAAAAAAATTAGAATATGAGACTTTATGTACAGTGTTTTTAATGATGTGGAAATACACTAGGCAGAATTTTTTTGCAATTACAACTTCTTATTGATTTTGTTATACATAAAATTATTTCTCAATCCAACTGCTCTCAAGGAAATCATGTTGGCTGGATAACAAATTGCAAAATTTGCCAGCAAATGCAAAACATGGAGATCTGGCAACAATCCCAAATCCAACAGGGAACTTTTCTGTTTCTTCCAGTAGAGCATATTGACAAGCTTAAAGAGAGACCCTAAGGTCTGAAGAAAGTTTAATGTTTGCCAATTCCCCTTCATTGATAACTTCAGGCACAGATATATTGCTGTGATTTAATAATGTGGAAAAGATACAAGATCCAATCCTGTCAGACAAAGAATCAGTAAGTGCTAATTCCTGTAGACAATGTTACTGTCTCCTGACCCTCCTGGGTACTTCCATTAGTCTTTGGAAAATGTATCTGACTCAACTTATTTGTAAGAAGTTACAACAATTATTTTTCTTTTGAGTCAATTAGGAGGAAAGTAGAATTCTTGAAGTACTTTTCTCATTAACTGTATAATGTTAGCATAAACTTTAAGTTTAAAATCTAAAGATTTCTTGATCTGCTCTTATAGATTGCATTTCCAGAGATATTATGTACTTTGATTAAGCATTTATTTTGTGTGTAGTCACCAGTTATGTACTACTTCATAATTCCAAAAAAAGTGTTAAACCTACTAGCCCCTTAATTTTGGCCTAGTGTTATGGCTTACATCTAGATACCCCCCTGAAGTCTCATGCACTTATAGGTGGGGCTTTTGGCAGTGACTGGATCATAGTTGTACAATATTGGATTAGTTCACTGGTTGGTTTATCATAGTTCTGGGTATGTATGGTGGATTTACTGATTGGTTTATCATAGTTCTGGGTATGTATGGTGGATTTACTGAAGGTAAGGGACCAACCCCGGGTGTGCGTGACACCAACCAATAGGTTTACAGCCTGTCTACCATGCTGTGGACAGTTTGTCCTCTGCCTTGCCCTTCTGCCATGCTGCCCTGCCAAGGAGCCAAGAGACTAGAAACTGAAACCTCTGTAGACTGTGAGCTAAAATAAAACACTTTTCCTCCTTTAACTTGTAGGTATTGAGTATTTTGTCCTAGCAACAAGTAAGTAAGACACCCAGTGAAACCGTTTCAGATTTTGAGCCTTCAAAACTAGGAGAAAATAAATATGTGCTGTTTTTAGCTATCAAGTTTATGGTAATTCATTTTGATAGCCATAGAAACTAATATAAATGGTATCAATGATAGTTAACATATAGTGACAATTTTCTACATGTTAGAACTACTCTGAGTATCCTCTGTGGAGTTTTGTGGGGAGTGACAGAGCCGGAGAGCAACCACATATTGGAGGACAGAGCAAGGCCAGCCCCAAGAACACAGAGTGCCAGAGGCAAGGCATATAAACAACTGGGACTAGAGCGAAGCAAGTCCAGCAGGTGTCTGGCCTTGGTTTTCTCCCTGCTAGCTCTGAGAATGTTTCATCTTCATTGTTTTCAGCAAAACACTGAAACCTTGCACTTACAGCCCCATCACAAGCTTTTTGCTGTGTATAAATAAAGACACAGACCATGATGGGTTTTCACTGCCTCTCCAACAGAGAGGTCAGGTCCCATTCGATCCCAGCTTTCCTTTTTGTATGTGCCTGGTTTTTGCTTAATCTCACATGGTCCCCTCTCAGGACCCCACTGACTGTGTGGGTTACAGCAAAGTTTTCTAATTTTATATTCTTAAAGCAATGTAAGGTAGGTATCAAAACTATTCTCCTTATTTAGATAAGTAAATTGAGACTCAGGGAAGAGCTGGGATTATATCCATTTTTGTCCAGTTCCAAATCCCATTCTCTGAAGCTGTACTGGAACACACGTCCACAAGATGTCAACATTCCAGGAAGGAACGACTGCTGCTTCCAAGGGCACCTGCACTCTTAGAACCTAGTTGTGCTACGGACAAATCTGCTGATTTCAGGCACAGCAGTGAGAAGTGATCAATCATTCATTTTTCAAGCATATTCTGAGTACATAAAGATCATATAGTGTCCCTACACTGATATAATTTACAAACCTGCAAAGAAAACAGACAAGCAGACTCAAAGATGAGACTTCACAAGGATAATCTTAGGAATATGATGGGACATTACACATGAAGATTGAGAAAAAGTTGGCTCATGCTGGTGATGCTGGTCATGTAGGGCTGGGGATGGGCATCAGGAAAGGGTTCTTGAGGTGTTTGGTGACACTGAGCTAAGTCTTAAAGGAAAAACATGAAACTCTCTAGATAAAAGAAAACTGAAGAGCTTCCAGGCAAAGAATAGCATGCTCTGAGATCCTGTAGACTGTAGAACCTTGAGCAAACTGCACACCACTTGTTTTATCAGTAAAGACTATATTTCACGAGGAGAGAGGGTACAATAGGTTCGGAGATCATGTGAAAAGCTAGAGAAAAGGCCAGCAACCATGTCACAGAGACCTTGAGGTGTTAAATTTCGCCTATCCTTTCCTCAGATTCCTCTTTTTGGCACAGTCTAATCTGTGTTCTCCACTACTTCACCCATCAGCTCTTTGTTTACTTTTTATTATTTTTATTTCTATATTTTATTTCTGAAGAGGCATACAGAAATTTATTAGGCAGAATTTTAAAGTAGACATTCAAAGAAACAGAGTGTGGGGCCTCAGGGGGGAGGTACATTATAATCTGTACCTGGAAATATTTATGTGTTTCTGGCTGTGGCAATCTGTGAAAATTGTGAATATGTAGAATGTTTGAGCTGGTTTATAGAAGAAAGGTGATAATCCACAAATGGGTAGAAAGATACAATTCATTTTAGAAGTGAAAAAATGGCTCATTTTGTAGGAGAAAGACAAGGCCCAGTCTACTGTAAATTTTATGATGGGTAACCTAAGATATTTTCCTAGAAACTTTCTTTCATTCTTTGAAATCTTTGAATCTGTTTCTCTTAAGGTCACGTTCCTGCCCTTTACCGCGTCAGTTAAGCTAATTTATAGATGATAGTATCCTTAAGGGACTTGGGGTGTGATGGGGTTAGAAGAAAAGAAGCACAAGTGAGCCTAGGGAGAAGAGATATGGAAAACGTTGGGTACCTTTGATTCTGTCCTGAAATTTCAGTCTTCTTAAAAGTACAGTTGTAAGTTATGATTTCCCTTGTCTTCTTCCTAATTTCTTTATTTCTTCATTGTTATCTCATCACACCACCCCCATCCTGATCTCTTGTTCTTTTACTTTTTTTGTGACTTGCATGTAATAGCTTTATTAAGAAAGAAGTTATTGTCTTAGTTGCTTTCCACTCGTTGCCGATAATAAGTACCTGACGCCCAAAATTAGGGAAGGAAAGGTTTATACTTACAGTTTCTTGGGAGTTTCAGTCCATACACAGCTGGCTGCAAGGCAGCGTGGCGTGGCAGGGCTGCCATTCATGGTGACTGCAAGCCACAAATGTACTACCTTGCATCCAGCTGAGTGTGAACTGAAACTCCGGAGAAACTCTAAGAATAAACCTTTCCTTCCCTAATTTTGGGCGTCAGGTATTTTGTATCGGCAACGAGTGAAAAGTAACTAAGACAGTTATGTATCCTACACTTCACCCTTTGTAAATGTACAGTGCATAGATTTTTTGGCAAGTTATACAGTGGTGCAATCTTTCTCATGGTTCAGTTATGAAATATTTTCTTCCATCACCAAGGTTTCCTTTGGTATTTTTTTTTATTTTTGTAAGTATATACTTGTAGGATGTAATGATTGCAGTCATCATGGGGAATTGGTATATGCACACAACACACTGTAATTATTTTTATGCCCCCTTCCCCTCTCCTGTCTCCCCACTCTCCATTTCTTATTGTTCTTAAGGACACAGGAGGGCCAAAAGCCCTTCCTCTTATGGCTTCCGTATGAGTGCATATACCTCCACTTAACCCTTAATGTTGACTGTGTTTAAGACTTAGTGATGAGTTCCCTTTTTTAAAGACACTTTTTTCTCATTCTTCAGACTTACAAGTTCTTCTGCCATTGCTTTCATAATGTAATGTCATAGTCCTTATCCCAGTTTATAATCTTCCACAGAATCAATAATGATTAATATTTCCACCTTCAACATTTACTCCCCACTCATCCCCAAGAGACTGTGAGTTCATGACAACAGACTTCATTTGTTTTTACTCACCACTTTCTAGGATAATGTTTGGGTCAGTATATACACTTGGTAGTTTTGATTGATTGAAAAAAAATGAATGAATTGCATCATAATGAAGAGAACCACTGAGGCATCTCCATTTGATTAGATTTCCATGGGTATGGTGTAGAAAATAGATGAAAAAAAGAAATACGACTGGAGGGAATTGGAAAGCCAGTGTGCTAAATCAGGTGAGAAATACAAGGACCAGAACTAAGGAAGAATCTGTGGAGTGGGAGAAAGAAGATATATTTGAGAAATGTTTATGATGGATTCACTGCTGAATTCTACAGGACATTTAGTGAAGACCTAACACCACTACTTCTCAAACTCTTTAATGAAATTGAAAGGGAAACAATACTCCCAAATTCATGAAGTAGATTTCATAGAACTTGATGATTCAGTGAATGTGAGGATCAAGGGAAAGAAGATAAGGACTGTATATAGATTTATGGCTTAGGTGACTGGCTGTGTTGTGAAATTAAGGAACATAGGCAACTATGTGGGAAAAGGAGCTGGCCATAGATGAGATATAATGGATTTAGAATTACATATATTCAGTTTAAATGTTTATAGTCTTATCAGATTTGCCTAGGCTTTTTTTTTAAGCATTGGAGAATATTTTTGAGAACCTGTCATGAATTTTAGGGCCAAAATAGAAGCAAAGTGCAGTGTAGTGGTGGTCAGAAATGGGACAGTTATAGATACAATTCAATTTATGGTAGAACAAAAGTGAACTAGCATTGTATTGAATATATTGCAGTCTAAATTCTTTCCACAGTTTGAAGTCTATAAATAAAATTATACCTTGTGTTTGAATGTACAATGCAATCCATTATTACCTCTCTCATAATAATTCTTCCTGTATAGACTTGAAAACTGAATACTGTAACTTAAATTCCACTTTCCTACACCTGTGAAAGTAAAATTTCAAATTCCTGTAGAAACTTCTACTCAATCCTATATTTAATTTTACAACTGTTTCCAGTAGTTGTCACTCCGGGAGGCCTCCCTTCCTCGTGTCTCCTCCTTGTGTCCAGGCTGCAGAAATGCCACTTACTCTCCATGCTCTCAAAGCACTTCAGTGGAACTACCCCAGAGTCATTCAGACTGTAGCGGAAACTGAAAGTAATCTATCCGTCCACTTTCCACTCTTCACTGATCTTCTGCTGAAAAGCCTCAAAAGGCTGTGTGAGGTTGCATGGAGTCCTCCAATTACATTAGATGGTTTGTCTGAACGTGAAGTAGAAATGGGAGTTTCACTGCAACCTCACCACGCAAGGAAACTGAGCTGAATAGACGGCCTGATTACTGCAGAAAGTTTTATTTTTATACTCTGTTTAGCTGGAGGTGTTCCCTTATGTTTGGTTTATACCACAAATTACATGAACAAATTTTATCTGTACAGTGTAATCTACTAGGTAGTTAAGGGGAGGTACACAATTACTGTTAGCATTTGTTTCCATGTGTTTATGGTCTTTCCTGATTATTATGATGCAATAGTTTGCTCACTTTTGTAGTTGAAATAAATTCTTCTGTAGCCTAGATTCATTCTATGCATATTGTTCAAGTGTATATTTTTGTCACTTTATAAATCAGGACCTAATATACCCATATCTCCTTATACACTGTGCACAACAAGGCAAAGTCAACAGCTTATTTCTCTTGGGGACTCTGAGGTCAAATTTCCTTGTACCGACTAGGTAGCCACCTAAATACTAAAAAACTAATTACTTTTCAAATGTATTGATGAAACAGAATAAAAATTATTAGTTGAGTCCCACAAAAATCTCTTTGCTTTTTACTCAAAATTTTGCATTTCACTGAATTGCCCCCAGTAGAGTGTGTAATACTATAATTTTTAACTTTCTATGACAGTTTGTTTATTCAAAATACGTGAAAACTTATGTGTTAATGTTACTATTAGAGAGAGAATCCTGAGAGAATACAGAGAGACTACTGAGTGGTTCTCCTGTCCATAATAAGATAATGGGTTTCATGTTAGTGTCATCATTACTAACCAATCATGGAGAAGTTACTGCTCAGGACTACATCTTGTCTCCCTTTGTAGTGTATAGGTTTGTAAAAACTGTTCAACTCTTTCTCATGGGGGTTGGAGGTCAAAATCCTCCAGTATATAAAAGAGGAAAGGTACACTGAACAGAAAACTGGAACCAAAGGGCTAATATCTTAATGTGGGGTTTGCTCTAAATCATGATTTAAAAAGAATAGAGTGACACTGAATGGTTTCTAATTCCCTTGGGAACCCAATATATTTGCTTCATGCCTTATTTAAAGCAAAACAAAACAAAACAAAACCAAAAGTAAATCTAACTCTGAAAGGGAAGGTATTTCTAAATTGGCAAGTATTTAAAAACATATACACATACACATCTCCAGATGTGGTTTTCCTCTACCTTCCAGACCCAGCCACATCCCTATGATAATCCATGTGGCCAGTTCCTACAGGACTCCAGTGAAACATAACCCTTACCATAAGGCATTTTCTAAAGTTATAGTGTTTTCTCACCAGCATGCTCATTGCATTCTGCATTCTTCTTCCCAATAACTGCAACTTCATTATTTCTGTTATATTCCTTGACATGAAATTTAAGAAGTGTGTAATAAATGAGTTAGTCAAAGTTATCCAGTACATTTTGAAGAGGCTGGATAGTTGGACAGTCGATATTAGGCAAGGATAGGGGCACTGATCTTAAGAATCTCTTAACATTATTGCTTGCTGGATCAAATGACAGATCAATTCTGAGCTTAAAATTTAAAGATGCCTTTACTTTCAGTATGAGTGAGAAACAATAGAACTAAATTTACCAAAGATTGTAGGAGCAGAAGATGAAATAAACCTTTCATCCATAAGCATGAAGAATATTTTTGGGATGACTTTGATTATTTTCCATTCATTTACATGGTACAATGTCTTAGCTACTTGCTCTCCAATGGGCCTTGAAGCTTCCTTACCCGTGGCCCCTCTCTGTGTAATGTGGTCTCCCCCAGGTCAAATTATCTGTTGCAAGAAGACTCTTGTGCTTTTATGGCAGCATTTGCATATTATTTTCATTTCCATAGAAACATCTCCACTCACTCAGAACCGCCTCTCTACTCTTAAAACAGAGATATTTATCTTTCAAACAGTGGAATGTGCATGACATAAGACAGACGGGCAAGCTTTCCATGCAACCCTCAACTTACAAGATTTCTCTTTAAAGGAATTTATAATGGTCTGCCTTCAGGTTATTTATTTATATTTTGCTCCATAACCACTTTTCCAGTAATGAGTTTAAGTATAAGCAACATAAACCCATCTGGAAATAAAATTATGCACTAGCTTCATGACAAAAGATAATTACATTATAATCAAGCTATCATTTTTGGAGATAGTAGGAGATGAAGCATACTATAGACTAACATGGAAAGCACATACATTTTTTTAATGTCTTACACGGTGACTGGGAGTATCAAGAATTCCAGTGTATAATATTAGAATTTGTAACTGGAAAATTTCTGGTGTTTCTGAGAGTAAAGCTACTAATACTCAGAGGACTAACAGCTTAGAACTGAGGTTTACTTTAATAAAAACTAGTTGAAGTGTGTCTAGTTTAGATCAAGAATCTTATTATTTTCACTTTTTAAAAATTATTTTTACCCCTAGGCTATTATTTCACTCTTTAGTATGGTAGAAGCATGCTACTAGGATTTTCTGACACATCAGGTAGAATGTGGACAGTTAGAGGATAAAGCAAAGGAAGCTATCACTGAAGTTATTTTCCACCACTCTGAGCTCAGTTTCCTCTGTGACAGTGACATAGATCCCTGGTTTTTCATGGCTGGAAGGAAGTTTTTCTCTTTTCTGTGAGCTCAAGATAGCTTCTGTGATAAAAGAACATAGTCTACCTCCAACCTTCACTTTGTCTAACCATCAGTAAAGGGGAAGAAAAATAATGGAGACAGGAACAGGACAAGGACTGACTTGTCAGAAATGCCACTGTGAATACTTTTCCCCTATCATTGCTTCTGTCACAATGGAAAATCCATTATCTCAGAGCAAACCAGCTACACAAGCAGCTCCAGGAGAGCAGGCTTCGGTTTCCTGCTTTCTTTGACTTCACCACACCACCGTGCAAAGAGATCAGAGAATTTATGAGGGCGCCATGACCCTATGGTTCCAACGTCTCACCTCCTGGGTCTCTGTGAGCCCCTGACTGCCACCGACTGCACAGTCGCTATCTGTCACTCTTCTGCATTCTCTCGCCTCTCTGAATTCAAGGCACTGACTTTTTTCAGTCTTCTTTCACTCCTCCCTCACCCATTCTTGTTCTTTGGTGAAACACAAGAAAGACAGGCAGTAGTTTGCTACTTAAGTGGTGCTCCTCAGCCCAGCGCCATCATCGTTGTCGTCTTGGAGCTCATTAAAGATGCAGAATGAATCTAGTGCAACACCTCCTGAACTCAGAATCTGCATTTTAACTAAGTCACTGGGACATTTATGTGCATATTAAATACTGAACTCTACGGTAGTTAATGGGTTCAAACTACAGGTTGGGATGGTTTAACAAGATCAAAGGTAAAGTAGATCAAGAATTGGATGGTCATGGGGTGTGTTGCTGTTTATTGGCCTAATCTTTGTACATGAACTTGAACTCTGAATTTCCCTCATCCAGAGTCCTACTCAGAAGTTCAGACCCTTTGCTAGGGTCTGACCTGCTAAAATTTCTATCCTGGTGGTATATGTGACTGTAGAAGGCTGGGTGTTGTCTCTGGTTCCTGCTTGTGCTTCTTCTTTCAATAACCAGGTGACCAGAAACCAACACTGCCATTAATGTGATAGTTGCTACCTTCTACTATCTGTTCTTCTATTTCATGACCTTCGTTCCATTGGATGCCTGATGATTCATGCTAAGACTGACTTCATATGATTCGTAGTATACTAGAAGTATTAGGAAGGGCAACACTTTTGGTCATTTCTAGGTTAAAAATCATGTCAGCAACCTCTCTACAAGATAGAATAATCCTTGCTGTTTTTATTTTTCCTGGAGCCCAGACCAGAAATATCAGCAGGCCTCACAATTATATTCAGTTATATTCAGTTAAATTTTGGTCACTAATCATGGAAAGGTCACTCTCTGTAAGTGAAAACCTGCAGCAGGCTGACATATATTTACTGTATTCTCTCTGGGTCAGAAACCAGAGTGGAAGACCTACCCCAAAGGTGGCTGCCACCAACCAATAAGTGTGTAACCTATATGGAATGGCAAACGAAGGAAGAAGAAGGAGAAAGACAGGAAGAAGAAGGAGGAGGAGAAGGAGAAGGAGAAGAAGGAGGAGGAGGAGGAGAAAGAGGAAGAGGAGGAGAAGAAGAGGAAGAAGAAGAAGAGGAGGAGGAGGAGGAGGAGGAGGAGGAGGAGGAAGAAGAAGAAGAAGAAGAAGAAGAAGAAGAAGAAGAAGAAGAAGAAGAAGAAGAAGAAGAAGAAGAAGAAGAGGAGGAGGAGGAGGAGGAGGAGGAGGAGGAGGAGGAGGAGGAAGAGGAGGAGGAAGAGGAAGAGGAGGAGGAGGAAGAAGAGGAGGAGGAGGAAGAAGAAGAAGAAAAAGAAGAGGAAGAAGAAGAAGAGGAAGAGGAAGAGGAAGAAGAAGGAAAAGAAAGTGTTTCATGTGCAGGTTGGGGGGCTTCTTCCTCATTACAGACTTTGGATGTTGGCCTCCAGTTTCTTCAGTCTTCTAAAGTCTTCCAATATTGTCCTGCACTGGTGACTCAAGAGTGAGCATCCAGTTCTTCAATTTTCTACTATCCCTCAATCTTCCAGTCCTCCAGCACACAGATGACTGAAAGATTCTTCTGCCTCTGATTCTTCAGGTTGCCATTGTGAATTTTTGGCTTCTGATTTATTCTGTTTCTCTAGAGAAACCCAACTAATATACAGACCAAGATCCCTTCAAATGAGAACTGTTTCCAAAAAGAAACTTCTTTTTCAGAAGGAAAATTCTCTGAACACTTAATCTTTCCATGTTTGCTACACAGCACAGATGGGTCTGGTTTGTACCCCGCTGAAAGGGGTAGCCTAACATATTAACTTACTATAGAAATCTTTCCTTAGTGTAGCTTCATACATGAACCCTGCACATGCAGTTTCAGGGGGTTAAACTAGGCAAATATACAGATCAACGCATGCTTGCTTTTCTCCAGAGAAGACACCAGAATTTGAGTGCTGTCTGTATTAACATGGGGGACAAGAAACATTTAAAGGCAAATGGTTGGTTTGCATCAATCTTTCCCCCTACTTCAGTAACCTATACTAGGATTTGATTGATGGTGAAAAATAAATTGGAATAAATAAAAAGAGAAAGAAGGAGGCTCCTGTTTGGTGAAGTAAGGAAGCAAAATTTGAAAGAAAATCATTTAGACTGAAGCCAAAGAAAGAGACAGTGATTAAATACACACACACACACATGCACACACACACATACACACATGCATCTGCACACATAGGCATAAGAAATCCAACCTGTAGAAATTGCTTGTATGTTATTCCCATTCCTCAGAATTATGAAACACACCATTTGGTTATAGACAAGAGCAGTATCAATGTCCCATTTGAATTTCTGCTCTGTTTTACATTCCTCTATCTTTGGAGGCATGAGATTTTGTTGAGATCATGGTTTTAGAACAGATGTAAAAGGTATTTCAGGGAGCGTGGTATATACTGTGGTCTGAATGACTGAGCCCTCCAAAGCTTAATATGCTGAAAACCTAATCACTAAAGTGTTTGGCATTACACGGGGTCTTGGATTGCAAGATTGGAGGCCTGATGAAGGGGATTAGTGCTTCTATAAAAGGAACTGCAGAGAGTTGTACTTCCCACACCCTCACGCTCTTTTTTTAACTATGTGAGGAGACAAGAGGAAGGTACCATTTGTAAGAAAGCTTGCCCTTCTCAGACATAAAACCTGACAATGCCTTGATTTTTAATTTTGAAGTCTCCACAACTCTGAGAAATTGCTATTATTTACAAGCTGCTGAATCTATGATGCTTTCTTATAGCAGCCCCAAAGACAAAGATATTATATTAAGAAGATGGATTCTTACTAAAGTATACCCTCTTTCTCCAGCTGCACCAAGACAAAGTCCAATAAAAACTGCCCAAGGGAACTTTCAAAATATGTCTGTCTCTGATTTTGTCTGAGGCAAACCACCTCTCCATGGAGGAGTTCAGTAATATTAATGCTGAAACTGAACGTATAGAATAGTGGGTAAGAGACATGAGACAGACCTGGATTCAGGTCCAGCCCATCACTGACTACCTATGGGACAATTCTCTCTCAGGGTCAGGGTTTTTCATTGCTAAAGTGGCAGCCATGTCATAAAATCACTGCAAAAATACTTTGCATTTAATTTTTAAAATATCTCACTAATTTAAGTGTAAATTACATAAATAGTATTATTAGAAAAATCCATGCAATGCAGAGACATGCTAAATTTATGTTTATATTTTAATTTGGGCTTCTTTTTGGTATACACATAAATCTAAACTCTACCACTTACAGTTTATGTGAGCAAGTCACTTAACCTCCCTGAATTTTAGGTTTGTCATCTTTAAAATGATGATGGAAATGGTAATACCTATCCCATAAAGTTCTTGTAAGAATAGAATAAGATAACCTATATAATTACATGGAATATAGTGAGCACTTAAATATTATTAAAGAGTTATTAATAAAGTACAACGTTTATTAAGAACAAAGCACACAACAAAAGCTAATACTCTTCACTAACAGTTCCAGATACTTAGCGAATTAGATAAGACACTTATCAAGATAATTGAATAAATTTTATTTTTGGACCTCATTAAATTAAAAGGGCCTTTCTATCTTAAAAATTGAACTTGTAAGAGATGATCCATTTGAATTGCAATTAAAGAGCAGTCGTGTAAATAATTAAACAATAGAGTATCTATGTATAGCAACTCTTAGATAGTTTCAATCTATTTCAAAGACTTGTGCGTGCACACTATGCAAATGGATTTTCAGGGACTTTTATTAGCATAAATAGACTGTGAAATTTAGTAACTTATGCAGTACAGACAGTATGAGTCATAGTATTTTTATTTTTTTCTCATGTGCCTTGAGTTCTTTCACAGGGCTGTTTCAGGAACCCAGTAACAATGGAACCTTGGAAGGATCAGGAGATTCGGAAACACATCTTGCTCTAAGCCTCTGTTGTACTCAGACACACACAGGATACAGCTTCTCCACTGCAGAAGACATCTTTCCTACTTCTGCACAGTACACAGAGCAGCAGGTTTGTTATACTACTAGTGACGGCTCTTTCCTCAACAGAGGCAACAGGTCTCTTGACTGAGATTCGGAAACACATCTTGCTCTAAGCCTCTGTTGTACTCAGACACACACAGGATACAGCTTCTCCACTGCAGAAGACATCTTTCCTACTTCTGCACAGTACACAGAGCAGCAGGTTTGTTATACTACTAGTGACGGCTCTTTCCTCAACAGAGGCAACAGGTCTCTTGACTGAATTGACTGATACTTCATAGTCAATACTTTTCAGAAGCAGGGCGTGGTGGCGAACGCCTTTAATCCCAGCACTCCGGAGGCTGAGGTAGGAGGAGCGTTGTGAGTTCGAGGCCGGTTTGGGCTACAACGCGAGCGCAAGGTCGGCCTGAGCTACATAGTGCGACCCTGCCTCAAAAAAACCAGGGCTGGGAGTTTGGCTCAGTGGCTTAAGCGCCTGCCCTGGCAGGCGTGAGGTTGTGAGTTCAATCCCTGGTGCAAAAAAAACTTTTCAGTGCAAAGTTCAAGTCATATCAAGATCAGAGATCATAATTCAAATAGCAAATGATTCTTCTATGGTAAAATAGCAAATGAAATGGGAGATGCACCTTCTCTGCTAAGTTCCATGTTTTTATCTTCACAAAAAAAAAAAAAAAGAAAGAAAAAAAAACTGCAACAAAACATATGACTTGTATGTTATAAACTGATTTAAAGAAAAGACTTTTCAAAGCTTAACATTATTACTCTGAAGGGTTTTTTTTTTTTTTTGATCTTCCCTAAAACCAGATAGAAAGAACATAGTATTAAAGGATCATTTTGCCAAGTTTGAGACAACAGATAGGAGAAATAAAACTTTTTCGGTCAGTGTTTCTCTCTTTGGTCAGCTCCCCTTCTCTCTCCTTACCATTCTTCTATGCTCCAGCCCTAAATGTCCACGTCCAAGCTTCTGCTTGCACAAAGTTCCAGGCTTTCGTCGACTCTGCAGTTAGCTCACCTTCACTCTTCCCTAGCAATTCTATGTGCAGCCACAGCTAGAAACTTCCCTTCAGGCCTAAATCCATCAATGTCAACACCTTAGACTTCAATCTTCGTGTCCTTAACTGACCTTCTGTCTCTCCGTTCCTGATTCCTGTTGCTCTCAAGCTTAACAGTCAGTGGGGAGCAGTAGGAAGGGCATGGATTATCCTATTAGACCCACACTGGAGTTCAGGTCTATGCTTGGTCTGTGATTGTGCATTAGACACCCACTCTCTTTCAATCTGCTTTTTGTTTCCATTTTTAAATAGTCATAATGTTATCTATATCCAAATAAACATGCAATAAATAGTAGCATCCCTTTGCTTTTCCTGTCTTTTCCCCTTTCCTTCTTATCTCTTGTGCCTTTTCTGAAAAAAGCAAAACAAAATGAAACAAAACAAACAACTCTCTTTCTCTGACACCGATGTTTCCATAAACATGAAATTGCAAATATCTCTATTAACATACTAAGTTCATTTCCTAAGGATATACGGCCAGTAGTCTGATTGATGGATCATATGGTTATCATATTTTTAATATTTTGAGGAATGTGAAGAGTGCTGGTGGTATTTCGGTAAGAACTGCATTTAATCCTTAAATCACTTAGGGTGGTATGACATTTTAACAATATTGATTTTTACAATCCAAGGACATGAAATATCTTTCCACTTTTTTGATTTGCTTCTGTTTCTTTGATCAATGTTTTAATTTTCATTGTAGAGATTTTTTCACCTCTGTGGATAAACTTATTCCTTGATATTTTATTTGTAACTATTGTAAATGTTATTGTTTTCATGATTTCTTTTCCAGATAATTCACTATTAGCAAATAGATACACTCTTAATTTTTTATATTGATTTTGTATTTAGCTCTTTCTTATTTTCCTGCTCCATTACCACATCCCAGCCCTCCAGTGAAAGCAGTTTTTTTTCTTTAGACTCTGCTACCCAAAGTTGGGGAACAGGTGTTAAAGACACTCTTGACCACCAGTGTAATTCAAGTTCAGTGGCCCAGTCTGCAGTCACTGGCCTGATTCCAGGGCCACAGATCTTTGTGTGATCTTGGAGTTCATAGCAAACGGCCTGTACTGGATTCCAAGTCTAAAGCCTAAGTTTAATTTCCTCCTAATGAGAGGCATCTCTCTTGAGGATGCATCATTACTTGGAGTAGGGAGAGGGATGGGACTCTCTTTCCTTCCTGCCTTTTTCAATACCTCTTTTCTTATTATTATAGTAAAGTCAGGTGTTGTAATTCTTTACCTGGTTCCTTAGCTCTTGGAAAGGTAATTTTGTGCATGAATAGCTATTCAATTTGATGTTTCAATGGAAAGACCACTGCTGGAAAGTCTTACTCTGTCATGTGTCTCTCTTGTGTTTCTAAACTCCACTCCTTGGAAACAAAGGCACTGACTACTCTTTAAATATGGACTACCTGATAACAGTGTTTGTATAACCAACAGACTTGAAGAATAGCGATGATTTCACTTGTCAGTCATGCTTACTGTCCAGTTCAAAATATTCAAGTTTCCTCAGTTCAGAGCTTCTCAAAGGTAATGCAAATGAATTGCTCGTGAAGCGTCTGCCAGATCCCCTCCTCAGCACTTGTTGGCATATACAGCAAGAGGAACTGAGCAAATGCACTATTCCTGCTATTTTTTTTTATCTTGAGGAATAAAAGACACTGCCTTTTTGAGAGTCTTTGCCTCTGACTCAATCTTGGGTCTTCTGTTGAGAATCATGAAACAGGTTCTGTTGTTATAATGCTGGTAAAGTAATATCTCAGACCATTCCATCTTCTCTTGAATTTTTACATCTCTAAAGATTAATGATATTGAGCATCATATTGACAAGTTCATACCCTTGCTATCAGATATCACTTTGATGCAGTACCTATGTGAATATTCGCTCCATCCTATTTTTTTGGTATTATTAAAAGTTAAGTTTTCTTTATATATTCTGAAAATGAATCCTTCATCAAATATGTGACTTATAAATATTTTATCTCAATCTATAGGTTTTTTGCACTTAAAGATGTCTTTCAAAGAAGAGAAGTTTGTAATTTTTGTTAAGTTTGAGTCATCAGTTCTTTTCTGGGTTGTGCTTTTAGTGTCATATCTAAGAAATGTTTGCCTAATCTTCTAGAATCAAAAAATATTCTCTGATATTTTCTCCTAAGAGGCATACAGTTTTAGACTTTGTATATATGTCTGTGATCCACTTTTTATCATTAATTATACATGGTCTGAGATGTAGATTGAAGGTATTTTGTTGTTGTTGTTGCTGGTTGTTTTGCATAGACTTTGTATATATGTCTGTGATCCACTTTTTATTATTAATTATACATGGTCTGAGATGTAGGTTAAAGGTATTTTGTTGTTGCTGTTGGTTGTTTTGTGTAGACTTTGTATATATGTCTGTGATCAACTTTTTATTATTAATTATACGTGGTCTGAGATGTAGGTTGAAGGTAGTTTGTTGGTGGTGGTTGTTTTGCATAGGGATATCTAGTTGTTCCAGAACTATCTGTTACTAGGACTGTGTTTGTTCACTTAATTGCCTTAGAACTTTGTAGATGATGATTGACAATATGTGCGTATGTTTGTTTCAGTATTAGCCATCCAAATTCATTGATCTATTTATGAATCTGTGTCAGCACCTCATCATTTTGGTTACTTTAGGCTTAAAGTAACTCTTGAGGTCTGCAGTCTATTCCTTCAATATTGAATAAGAGTAGTGAAAATGAAAAGTCTAGCCTTATTTCTGATCTTAGGTGAGAGTCATTCAGTATTCATCTTTAATTATAAGGTTAGTCCTTTTTTAGTTTTATTTTTATCTGGTTGAGACATATTGCTTCTTAATTTGCAGAGTGTATTATTATTATTAATCGGGACTGTATTTTGGATTTCATCAAATATGCTTTTCATTATCTATTGAGATAATTACGGTATTTTCTTTTCAGTTTGTTAACATGAATTACATTAACTGATGTTCAAATGCTAAAGCAATTTTGCATTCTTTGGATAATCCCCACTTGGACATGATGCATTATTCCTTTTATATATTTTACGTAAATTTTTCTATTGAAAATGTTGCAATAGCATAAAAAAAGATAATGTTTATAATGGACTTTTCTTGTCATGCCTTTGGTTTTGGCATCAGAGTCATGTTACCTTCAAAATGAGCTGGCAAATATTCTTTCCTCTACAATACTCTGTAGCTTTCTGTAGAATTAAAATCATTTCTCCCTTAAATCCATAGTAGAACTCATCAGTAAAATTTTCCAAGCCTTTCATCCTAGTGGTCAATTTTTTGGTACAAAATCGTTCTTTAAATTCTTTTATTTTTCATATCTGTAGACTCTATAATGCTGCCACCTCTCTCATTCCAGATATTTTTGTTTTCTTTCTTTCCTAATCATTCTGGGTAACAGTTGATTATTTTTAAGTGTCTTTTCTGTGTAATCTATTGTATTCTTTTTTATTATTTCCATTATTCTAATGAGTTTCCTGAAGCAGAGGTGAGACATTGATTTGAAACGTTTCCTCATTTCTAGAAGAGGTACTTAGTGCCAAAATTTCTCAATATTGCTTCACTTACATCCCACACAAATGTCCACGTTTTATTTTTATTTCCATTTAGTTAAAAGTATTTTCTAACTTTCTTTTTGGTATCTTCTTTGTTCTGTGAGTATTTATGAATGTGCAATTTAGTTACCAAATATTTTAAAGATTTTTCTAGATATTGTCAATTTTTATTTTAATCTAATTCTGTGTGATTGAACATACATTTTATGAACTAAATCCTTTTAAACTTACTTGGACCTCTTATGTAGATAAAATCAAAATCAAGCTTAATAAGTGCTTTACATGCAATTGAAAAGAATGTGTATGTTTGCTAGTTTGGGTTGGCATATTCTGTGAACAACAATTATGCTATGTTACTAGGTAGCACTCTTTAAGTCTCCTATGTCCTTAGTGATCTAGAATGTACTCAAAGGAAGTCGCTGATTTTTTACTATAATTATTATATTATCTATTTTTCCTTACAGTTCTATCAATTTTGGCTTCACATATTCTGAAGTTAAAGATCAATATGTCTTAATAATTAAATGCCTGTATCATTATAAAATAATCTTTGTATTCAAGTGATATGTTTTGCTCTGTTGTATGCTTTGCTGATAGTCCTATAGCCATATGGCCATTTAAGGTAGTCTTCCTTTCAATTATGGTTAGCATGGCATATCTTTTCTACTTTTCCACTTTCAATCTATTTCTGTCTTCATACTCACCTTGGGTTTCTCATGGGTGCCAGTAGCATGCATTTTGTTCTTGCTTTTTATCAAATAAAATAGCATGTAATGTCATGGCCTATATATTTAGGTTTAAATCTGTCACCCCATAATTTATCATTTGTATATTAGGAAGCTCAGGATCACCCCACCAACTCACTGATGCTATTTTCTTCTTTTTCAGTCTTCTGTCATCTTTTTACATATGGGGAAATTTCTATTCTATATCTTCAAATTCACTGTTTTTTTTTCTCTTCAATGTTTAACCTAGTAATCATATTTAGTAAATTTTTATCTGAAATATTGTGTTTCTCATTTCAATAATTTCAATGTTTCTTTTGCTATATCCTCCATACTTTTGCTTAATGTGTTTCCAGTTTTTCTAGCTTTGAAGGCATATAGAGTATGGTTAGAGAAAATCTATCCTTGTCTACTATGATTTTTATTTGTATGTTAGTTTTGATTGACTGGTTTTTCTCTCTACCCCTAAGTAGTTCCTCAAACATATGCACCAATCAGGAGATATCAGGGCAATGTTCTACATATGCTGAGGTTTTCTTCCTGTGTAGCTCTCTTTTCTCTGAAATTTTGCTTTAGTAACTCTTGCTTCCTTGGTCTTTTACACCCAGTTTTACCACTTCAAATCCTGGAGACCACAGGGGTTTCTGGGTTCCCTTCCCCTCACTTTGTCCTAAAAACGTAATCTAGGCAGAAAGGTGATAATCATAAATCTCAGCTCTTTATTTCCTAGTCTTTTATTGCTTGATGTCCAATGTCTTGAAAACAGTTAAATATATTTGGTCCAGCTTTACAGTTATTTTGGAAAGAAGAACAAGTCTGGTACTTGTTATTATATTTTTGTGATTGGTAGCCGTTAGTTATAATATCCACCTAATTAGCTATACCCTTGTAGTTCATTTTAACAAACAACAATAACATCATACCTACAACAAAATATGTACTGAGGCACTACACTGTGCCCTAGAGGATACAAGATTTTGTTGGCAAGAAAAGGAAAAACTCATGGATAAATCTCTTGAAATGGTCAGAATTTATTATGCCCCAGTATGTCTTTGAATTGATAAATTCCCATAAAACAATATAGAGGAAACTGCTTTCCTAAAATTCATCTAGAATTGTTCCCGTCTGAAAACCTATGCTACTACTATAAAATGTTAAGCTTAGTGTGTTTCTGAAGGCCTATAGTATCTTCTATGAGCTGAGGATAGTGAATGCTTATAGTTTCATGATGACTTGACATGTACTTTTTACTACAAGTTTAACTTTCTCATACCACAACCAGGGCCTTTGACAGTCTCCAGTTCTAACTCACAAGCAAACGCTCTGTCAGAGGCCAGAAGTGAGAACTGAGAGGCATCTCTTCTGCTTACTGAACTAGAATTCTGTCTTTCCTGCTGCCTCTTTTAAGTGGACCATTCAGACATTTGCCTGTGGACTTAAGTGACCTATGCTCTTTTCTACAATATATGTTGCTCACTGCCATCTTCATTTCTTCCTCCCAGCCTGTACTTCCTGACCTGGCATGTCTGGCCCCAGCTAGAAGTGTACTTTCCAGGTTCTGGGTGTGCTCAGGACTCTCAAGACTTTCTCACTGAGCAGCATCACTGAAATCTTACCAGCAGTCCTACCCCAAGACAGTGAGGCCACCCTGAAGAGATGCACACAGGTGAATTCATTGTTTTTGTTGTTTGGTCCCGGGCTCCTGTAGCTACTGAGGATAGTAGCTACTAGCTAAGGTGATGAAAAAATTCGAACTGGGTCTCCAAATTATCACCTTAACTTAATCTTCCTCAGTGTGTTGCAATACCTATAATTCATTGTTGCAAGTCTGCAATATGCAGCAGAGACCTCTTCAGAATATACTTTCAATAAATATTTAAAAGAATAAATCTGCCCTCTAGAAGGGGAAATGACTAATATAAGAAGAATGGATTATTTCAACCCTTCTACAAAAGAAAATCCAGTATGAGTTAGAGAGTAAAATGGCAATGGAAAATAATGGATAGATGAAAAGAGTGATTGGTGAGTGAATAGGCTGAATTGTTAAGAAGAATCCAAAATGACCTAGGGCAGAAAAGGATGACTAGCACCGGCAATGTTGATGAAATGAGAAAACACATCCAGGAGTGCATAAAAAAATGAAAACACAAAACACATTCAAATGAGTACTGAGGAGAGGGAAAATGGGCATGAGATTGAAAATCAAAAGAGATAAAGTCAGAGGAAAGAAAAAAGCCATATGATATGAATGACTGAGTGAGGGGAAAATGAACAAAAGTTACACTCGTAATTATCTCTTTGTATTATTGAAATGTGAAAGTTGCTATCTGTGCTTGAGTGGGCTTACCAGAAGGACTTCCAGTTCATACTTTAGTGTTCTAGTCACAAAACAAGAATAACAATAAACCATATCTTTATTCTTGAGGACTTAGTCAGCATTTCCTATTGCCTGTGAGACAAAGACCAGGAAATGATTTATATTTCATAAGTCAATTTCTGGTTATTTCTCTGAAATTCAAAAGCATTTTTGTTTTTTCTTTAAAAAAATATAGTTTAGCCGAACAAGATTTAGCTTTGGCTTTTTACTCAAACACTCTAGAATAAAAACTGTATTGAAATTTGTGATGTGATTACCAATACCAAGGCCGTGACTCAGTGACTGAAACACTGAGATTTGAAACAATAAGAGGCACAGTTGCTAACATCTCAATGACAAGCAAATTAACAATTGCTTTGAATGCATGTGTGTGATTTTGAGAATGAAATTCCTCAAAACTGTATGAGCTATTATTAATTTTAAGCTTAGACTAGAGCAGATACTGCAGGTAGACAAAAGGCATTTTCGTAGGAAGAAAACATTTGAAACAAATAAGGACATTTGGGCAATTGCCAATGGCAAAAGTCTGGTTTGCGATTTGACTTTGAGGAAATATGGTTTTCTCTCTGTGGGAAGATAAGTTCATTGCAAATAAAATATAATGTTCTTTGTGAGTCACTTTGGCCATTTATGATCTCAAGCAACAACGGCCTCCTTCAAATGACCAGGCACATGCCTAGGAAAGTTAGCTGGTACAGACAAGCTGTGGTCGCAAGTCTGCAAGCTAAGTCCACATTCCCAAATATCCCCAGACTCTCCTTGAGAATTAGAGTTGCTTTCAGCTCAGTAGAAGACACATTGTCTTTGACCAACAACTTGGATCTCAGCAAGTTGAGGAGGTTTTTGGTGACCTAGCTGAAGCCCACTCACCCTCCTCTCTTCTCTGCGTCATGTGCCCCTGCCAGACTGAACTAAATTACAGTAATAGTTACTGAAGTCTGAACGCACTTTTTCAGTTTTCCAAAACTGCATTATCTGTGTTCTCTGTGACAATTCCCCACCCTTCTCCATTCCCATCACCAAGCAGGTAAGCTCTAATTTATCATTGGAGAGATCTGTAATGCCCTCTCCTTCTGAAGACTTTCCTCATTGGAACCTCAGCTATACCACCCACAGCATACCATTCCACCGGGGAGAAGGCAATAAAGACTCTTGAGGGCACAGTCAATAAAACAATTATGGAGCCTTCCCAGTGTATAATGCAAAAGAAAATATCACTAAATTATAAAATAAACACAAAGAGACACAAACAAGTTGTGTTTATGACATATCACATTCTTCAATTCATATATGAAGTTCATGTCATACCTCTTTTTGTGTTTTGTTTGTCTTATTTGTCTAAGTGACTAGCACATATACCATTCGGTAAGGGCCTGTCAACTAAATCATTGCACATTTTTATTTTTACTTCAACAGGATTCCCATTTTATTCAAAAAACAATGTATATGTTCCAGTCATTTAATTTTTTGTCTTTATAGAATATTATTTCATAAAAACAAAGTCATTTGTATTTTTAGTAGTGTAAAATTTGAAAGGACAAAACAACTGAAAATAGAGAATCAGATAGAAATGTAACTTTCAACTTCTGGGATTCAAAATTTTCTTCATGTTCTATACTCTTAAAAATAATTCCTTGCCAGGCGTGGTGGTGCACACCTTTAATCCCAGCACTTAGGAGGCTGAAGCAAGAGGATTGTTGTGAGTTCGAGACCAGTCTGACCTACAAAGTGAGTTCAAGGCCAGCCTGAACTGCATAGTGAGACCCTATCTCAAAAGATAGGGCCAGGGATTTAACTTAGTGGCATAAGCACTTGCCTGGCAGGTGCAAGGTTGTGAGTTCAATCCTAGGTACAAAAAAAAAAAAATCCTGACTGTGATTCTTTGAGGAACAGTACTTAATTTCAGAATGCTCCTGCTCATCAGCTATGTCTGAATATTGCCACCATTCTCATTATGACCATAATTATAACATACTCAAGTGGAAAGTTTCAAAACAAAAAGTTATGTTAGCATAAGAACAGATCTGAATGGCAGATTGAAAAAGGAAATGCACACCTTTGGGGTGAATTGAAGACAGAGTGAGCCTTAGAATGGAGAGAAGGAAGAGGCACCTAACGAACGCTACTGAACACAGAATTTCTCTCCACTGCATAATGGAGCGCAGAACCACCTACTTTTAAAAAGCTGCCTACAGAGTTTAATTCTTTTTACTCAAGCTCCTGCTGCTTCTCTGTGAATAGGAAGTATTGTATTAATAATGACTAATATCTTTGAGGCCTTACTATGTGCCAGGCAATATTCTGAGTGTTTCACAAGCACTGGCATGTTACATTTTCATGTAAAATTCCTATGAGATAGGAGCTATTACATTCTTGCTGTACAGATGGAGAAACAAGTATAATAAAAGCAATCTAAGCAGGCAGGCTCAAGAGTTTTCCCTTATTTAGCCCTTGACACTCTTTCTCCTTATTGCCTCAGTTGGTGCTAGAATGGGCTTCAAACCATATAACCAGAACTCCTCATGGTACAAGGTCAGGAAAGATGTTTTATGTGAAGTCTTTCAATGGAAAGTAGAGTTGGCACTGAACCCAAACAGTCAAGACCTGTGCACATGTCTCTACAGGACCTGGGAATGCATGATCGGCCATTGGTACTGTGTGGATATGTGTAAAAGATGAGTTAGGGATAAAGAGCTTAGGCTGTAAAAAGACTAATCAAAGCCCAAGGTCAGAGTGGAACTCAGATTTTCTCATCTTCAGCTTTCCTTCCTGTACACAAGTCTGTTTACTGAATGATGTATTCTGATTCTGTCTCAAACACAGTGCTTATGATTTTTTTTATTCACTCTAACATTTGTAGGAAAACTCTACTAAGAAGGAAGTCACAAAAAGATACTACCTAAAGACAAGTAGCTATGTTGTGGAGATTCCACTGCAGGTGGATCTGACTCCATGCCCATTATCATTATGGCCTAAAACCAGAAGCAAAGGTGGGCTACTCAAATTCTTGCACACACTTTAAAATCACACTACTTAGTAAAAATTTAAAGAATATTAAATAGACCTAGGCTGGCTGAGTTGTCCTTTGATTTATAGTCAAAAGTGTGAGATCTGATTCCTCAAAGTCCAGAAAGAGAACATTGCAGGGGAGAACTCTGCAAACTCCAGAAAGAGAACATTCTCCAGAAAGAGAGCCTTCCATTCACTCTAGAAAGGTTGGTTTACCCTTATGGCTGGGCTGCCAGAAGGGAGAGTATTGTACTATTCATAAAATGCGGTGCAGCTACATGAGCAAGAGCTATGCATAAGGATGGGCTTTGCCTGCAGAAGGAGGCTCAGAAGTATCTCTGACCACAGCAGTTCAATGTACAAAAACTCAAGGTGAGGAAAGCTAAGCAGAAACCACCACTTCTTGTTTCTCATCTCTGAACAGGAAATAAAAAGCCAGTGCTTGCTAGCTGAGGTCTCCCAAGTGGTTCACAAATATTTCCTAGCATCGACTTCTGACAACCAAAATATCCAGGAGTCTTCGAGTGTTTTCCTGTCCTTTTGGTCAGGACTGAAAGGTATATCTGGAAGTTTAAAATCTCTTCAGTAAAAAATTGTAACAATTTAAATAGATGTCACTTTTGTCATATAACAATATAAATATATCCAAGCGCTTTCATAGTTGAGAACATAGTGAATGAGATGAAACTGAGGACTGAAGATTGCACATATGTCATATAAGAAGTCATTATGACCATAGGTAAAAGAATTTGCGAAAGCACACTTAAAAAAGATGACCTGTGTGGTCAGCTATATCAACACAGCAGGGTTTCCTGAGCCATTCTGTTCTCTGGGCTCTGGATTACTTTCTGCAATGAATTAAAAGCATGCCCAAGATTCATTGTTTGCTTTAAAGAGCTAAGTCTAATATTAGAGATGAGAAATACGAGTTGACTTTAAAATCAAGTCATGATATGAGTTTTACTTTTTCCTCTGCCAAGTAGAAGACTCAGTATTACCAAGTACTACCAACTTGTAGAGAGCACAAGACCAAATGGACATAAATTAAAATTCAAGCTAGGCATAGAAGAAGGAATAACGTCTTAGTAAACAAGATAGGACATAAGCATTTCAGAAATAGGAAGTAACTAGAATTTTTTATACAGATGATTATGTTGTCCATAAATTATAAGAATTTTCTCTCTTTTGATCCTGATATGTTTTGTTTCCTATTTTTTAACTTTGCACTGAGTAGAGCCTCCATACAATGATGAATCAGGAGGTAAGGGTAAGCATCTTTGTTCTGATTTTAAAGGGGAAGCATTAGGTCTATTAAATGTGATGTCACCATGGAGTTCTCATAGGTGCTCATCATCAAATGGAAGAAATTCCCTTCTCATTCTACTTCACTGAGAGTTTTTATCTGGAATAGAGTACAACCTTGTCAAATTTTTTTTTCTGTGCACATTGAGAGAATCATGGAGATTTCCTTTTTTGTCAATTAGTGTGAGGAATAATACTAATTGAATTTTGAGATGATTTTTTCACTCCTAGAATGAATCCTATTTGTTAATGGTGCAGCACACATTTTTCATATTTGTTGATTCAATCAGTTCAAATTACAGTAAGAATTTTGGCAGCTATGTAAATGAGGAATGTAGTTTATTGTTTCTGCAGTATATGTTTCTCTTATTTCAATATCAGGCCACATACCATAGACTTGGTAATTTTTCTTTCCCCTTCTGTTTTTTGCAAGAATATGTATAGAATTGGAATTATGTTTTCCTTAAAAATTTGGTAGGATTCATTAATAATGTTATCTGAGTTCACAGTTGAGTTTTCTTTTTAACAGGAATTGTAACTGTGAATTCCATTGTTTTAATAGTTGCAAGACTGTTATTTTTTCTTTTTCTTTTTCTTTTTTTTTTTTTTCCTTCTTGGCAGTTTGTTTCTCACAAGGCATTTATTTATTTTATTTAAGCTTTCCAATTCATTGGCATAACTTCACGTTTTTATCCTTCTGTATGAATGTTAGTGATATCACCTTCATTCCTGCTATTGTTAATTTCTGTCTTTTCTCTTTTTTCTTTACAAGTCTGACTAAAGATTCATGAATATTGTTGGTCTGCTTGAAGAATCAGCTTGTAGATTTTCTGGGTTTTAAAACTTTTATTATGCCCTTTTTTTGCTTACCTAAGGTTTCTTTTGTTCCTCTTTTTCTGTTCTCTGAAAGACCCAGGATAGCTCTTCTTTCATAACTTAGAGCACTATCTCTCTCGTGTAATGCTTTGTGTGTGCTGGACAGAGTTTGGATTCTGTTGTTATAGGATGGAATATTCTACAATTAACAATTAGGTCTATTTGGTTGATACTATTGCTCCAGTATCCTACAACCTTACTGGTTTTCTGTATTTTTCTATCAATTACTGAAAGAAGTTTGTTCACCATTTGGAGGATATGTGTGCTTCTTCTTTCAAGACTCTCAGTTTGGGGATTTGAAGCTGTGTTATTAGGTTCATAAAATTTTAGAGTTGTTATTTCTGCTTGTGAGTGGATCCCTTTATCATTATGAAATGATCCTGGCAGTAGTCTTTGCTATGAAACTTACTGTGCCTACGGTTAATAGTACCATTCCAGCATTCTTTTGGCAAACATTTCGATAACATACCTTTTTATTTTTTTTTTTACACTGAACTCATTTGTATCTTCGCATATAAGGTGGCTATTTGTGTGGGAAGGACTCAGTTGGGAATTGCTTTTTGATCCAATCTGACCACCTCTTCTTCGTATTTTGGTACTTACGTGACTTATAATTAATATGGTTAAGATTAGACCTACCATTTTGTTGCTTATTTCTATGTACACCATGAGTTATTTGTTTGCATCCTTTTTTGCCTCCTTTTGGATTTGGGTGTCTACTTTATGGATTTTTTGTAGGATTGTTACCTATGTCTTTTGATAAGCCTATAATGGTTACCTCAGGACTTACAATGCTCATTTAATTTATCTTAGTCTGCCTACAGGTAAAATGATCCCACTTTGTTTTTGTTGTTTTGTTTTGTTTTGTTTTTTGGTACCAGGGATCGAACTCACAACCTCGCACCTGCCAGGCAGGGGCTTACGCCACTGAGCTAGATCCCCGGCAATCCCACTTTGTGCACAGCACAAGAACCTTATCACAGTGACCTTCAGCTTCCTATCCCCAGCCTTTGTGCTTCTGTTGTCACACATTCTCTATATCTTGTAAACGCCACAATACATTGCTATGTTATTTTGTGTTAAACCACCGATTACCTTTAAAGAGTATTTGGAATAAGGGTAAATTTTACTGTATTATTTATTATTTTTATTATAAGCTCACTTATTTACCATTTCTGCTTCATCCTTTGGTATATACTGAGGTTTTTAGCTGGTAAGATTGTTCTGCCTTGAGGGTCTTCTTTACAACATTGGTTATATTACTAATCTGAAGCACTTCAACTTTAGTATGTCTGAAAAGATATTTATTTTTAAAAAATATTTTTCACTGGTTATAGAGTTTTAGGCTGATAGGACTTTTAATATTGTTAGTATTTTGAAATTGCTTCTTTTTTTTTTCTTGCAGCATTCCTGTTGAGGAATTCACACTCCTTCACATCTTCATTCACCTGTATTTAACGAATCTTTGAATTCACTGTCTTTTTTTTAAATCACCAGTGTCTTCTCTGGTTTTAATCCCATCAAGGTATTTTTCATCTCTAGATATTAACTTTACGTCTTTCTTTAAATTTTTTGTGTCACTATTTTGTCTTGTTTTTCATTTGGTTTTGGTTTTTTGAGACAGGCTTTCTCTTTGTACTCTAGGCTCACCTTGAATATGCTATGTAGCAAATCATGTCTCTGCTTAACGTGCTCAATCTTTACTTTCTTGAACACATGGAATATGCTGTTAACAACTACTTTATTTTTCTTTTAATTTTTTAATTTTAGAAAGCAAAACAGAAAAAAGATTAAGTTCTATGTGTCCTTTCTGGATCTGTCCCTACTAATTGATTTTTCCTTTCACTGTGGGCTATATTTTCCTGATTCTTTAAAACTTTAGAAACATTTTAAATTAGATATCACACATTGTAAATTTGGAGTGACGAATATTTCTGCGTTCCTGAAAGTTTCAAGCATCTTCTGAAATTTCAGTAAGTCCACTGATATTTGCCTTTCAGGTTCACTAAATGGGAACTGAGTAATATTTAGTCTAGGGTAAATTTGGACTACTACTAAGGCAATGCCCTCTAAGTATTCCCCGTTACTGTGTTCTGTTAGCTCTAGTCAGCTAGGTAATAGATTATGATCTTTTCCACTCAGTGAGTTCATTGAGATCTTCTTGGCTTTCCCCTCCCTGAACTGCAGTAAAGAAATTCTTTCCAAAAAGTAATCTAAGGATAGAACATGGCTTTCCTGATTTTCTTGCCACTCTCAGTGATCACTGTTCTGTGCCACGTTATGATCAATAACCAATGGATGATGTTTTATGTATTTTTGCCTAGATTTTTAGTTGTTCCGGGTAAGAGGATCAACTCAGCTGTCATTACTCCATCTTATCTAGAAATCAAAGTGCCAGGGTACTTCTCATTCCCAGATACAAATTCTCATACATTTTAATTAGTCTTAATATGCATCTAAATTATGACATTGAGGCTAACGTCAACTCTTTAACTTTAACCTAAATTTCTTAATATCCTTGGTATAAATAGTTTTTTTTTCTTTTGCTTGTAATTAATGAGATTGGACTAGTTAAGTGTGCCTAACGTTTTGTCTTCTTTAAAACTAGAGATTGTCTCTGAGGGTGGTTCTCAACAAGTGGTGATAGGGATTGATAATATCTTTAAGGGATGGAATAAAGAGGGTGGCATACTTTAAAAAATGTATCTGTAATAGAACACACTCATACTGTCACCTGACATTCAGGAATGCAAGACACAATTCTAGAAACATCTGTAGAGCAATTTAAATATGCATGGAACCATGTTTAGTGATGGGACAAAAATTAATAAGTCGAATTTCACATTTCTAAGTACTATAGAATATATAGTAATAATAACTAAGTTTTTATTGCTAAAAAATTGTCTGAAAACTATTATAGCAGCCAGAGTAGTGCATAATTTATGTCAGAACAGTAGACTACATTGTACTAATTTGTCTCTAGGACCTTAGATTTTAGAATCATAGAAATGCATGGATATGTAATATGGTACTTTGCTTTGGCAACTAAAGTCTGGGAGAATTCTTTAAATTTCTGATAATTGGCAGACTGTCCAATTTATAGAAACTGATTATAGAATTCTTTTTTGTGTTTTGATAGTTTACAAATTTATTTTCAAGGTAATTCATATTCTCAAACTGTTTTAAATATATAAAAAAGATCCATATATCTGTTTTGTGAAAATTTGCAGTTAATTGTATTTTTCCATGATTTATTGACAGAAACATAGAAGCTAATTTGTCTGTGTTATGCATTAAAGACTGTTAAGTACTGATAGCATTTTTAACAGTGAACCAGAATAGCTCAGTAATTTTCCCACTTAGTAGACTTTTAATTTCTAACCTACACAGTCTAATGCAATTAATGCATTTATGGATTATCTGCCCCAGACTGTGAACCCGTTGGTCCAGAAAAGCTACTAATCACTAATTACTGTAGATTCTTTCAGAAAAAATCATTTTCAATGTGCAGACCCAGGGGTTTCTAATCTAGTTAAAGGATTTCCAAGTGGGTTGTACAGCACTTTAGCCAATCCATACAAACTGATGACTATGTAGTTAGCTGGCAGTGAAATTCAATCAAAATCAAATGTGCATAGCCACAGGCTTACAGATTTATACATGTCTTCTGGATATGAACAGAAAGAATCGCTCCAGTGTGAGCTGGCAACAGACCAGGGTCATAGTCTAACCGAAGCTCCCTTGTCACACCCGGACGTTCTCATGCTTGCTGCACAAGTGAATGGTTTGCACTATGTCCTGCTTCCTGTTTTACTTGTTCAATAGTTCTTTATAAATAAGACTGTTCTCTCCTGTAAAAGAAACAGAATTTAGGAGAAACAAGGCCAATTTTATGCTGTAACCGTGTATCAAATAGAGACTTGTACCCGGTACATGCAGTCTTAATGTCAGAAAATGTTCTGACTTCAGTGTACATTTGAAATTACTTACAGAAACTGTTAAGTACAGATTCTCTAACTGTACCTCAAAAGATTTAATAGTGCTAGGGTGGGGCCTATGAGCTTGAATTTCAACAAATTTTTCAAGTTTTATTCTGATAAAAATAAACTACATATTGCTTTTAAGAAAATATGGGCTAACCTTTGGTTTTTCAAATTCTCCTCAGTACTTTGTATTATCTTGATTAAAATTTAAACGTGTTCTTTTATTGAAAAAAGTACTGGGGACCGGGGATATAACTCAGCGGCACAAGTGCCTTCCTGGCAAGTATGAGGTCGTGAGTTCAATCCCAGATACAAAAAA